>CDFE01042969.1:5404-16040 GCA_000826465.1 Acanthamoeba mauritaniensis | reverse complement strand
AGCCCGGTTTTGCAGGCGATCCGGGGTTGCGACTCCGTCCCCTGTCGCGTATTTCCTCTCCATGACAGCACACAGCCAGACCGCTCCAGCGACGCCCGATGTGGCGGCCGCTCACGAAAAGATTCTCATCGTCGATTTCGGCTCCCAGGTGACGCAGCTGATCGCGCGGCGTGTCCGCGAGGAGGGTGTCTACTCCGAGATCGTGCCGTTCCAGAAGGCCGAAGCGGCCTTCAAGGCGATGCAGCCCAAGGCCGTGATTCTCTCCGGCGGCCCGGCCTCCGTGCTCGATCAGGATGCGCCGTCCGCGCCGATGTCGATCCTCACCGCTGGCGTGCCGGTGCTCGGTATCTGCTACGGCGAACAGACCATGGCGCAGCAGCTCGGCGGCACGGTCGAGGCCGGTCATCACCGCGAGTTCGGCCGCGCACTGATCGAGGTCACCGATAACTGCGCGCTGTTCGACGATGTCTGGAAAATCGGCGAAAAGCATTACGTCTGGATGAGCCACGGTGACCGCGTCACCAAGCTGCCGGACGGTTTCCGCGGCGTGGCCAAGGCGCCGGGTTCGCCGATCTCGGTGATCGCCGACGACAAGCGCAAGTTCTACGCCATGCAGTTTCACCCCGAGGTGGTGCATACGCCGGATGGCGCGAAGCTGATCAAGAATTTCGTGCGCAAGGTCGCAGGGCTGAAAGGCGACTGGACCATGCGCGCCTTCCGCGAGGAAGCGATCGAGAAGATCCGCGCGCAGATCGGCAAGGGCAAGGTGATCTGCGGCCTGTCGGGCGGCGTCGATTCATCCGTGGCCGCGATCCTGATTCACGAGGCCATCGGTGATCAGCTCACCTGCGTGTTTGTCGATCACGGCATGCTGCGCAAGGACGAGGCCAAGACCGTCGTCGATCTGTTCCGGCATCACTACAACATTCCGCTGGTTCACGTTGACGCCTCAAAGACATTCCTCGGCGAGCTCGACGGCGTTACCGATCCGGAAGTGAAGCGCAAGACCATCGGGCGTTTGTTCATCGACGTGTTCGATGCGGAAGCGAAGAAAATCGGCGGCGCGGATTTTCTCGCACAGGGCACGCTCTATCCCGACGTAATCGAAAGCGTGTCGTTCACCGGCGGTCCGTCGGTGACGATCAAGTCGCATCACAATGTCGGCGGCTTGCCCGCGCGCATGAACATGAAGCTGGTCGAGCCGCTGCGCGAACTGTTCAAGGACGAAGTGCGCGCGCTCGGCCGCGAACTCGGCCTCCCGGATGTGTTCGTCGGCCGGCATCCGTTTCCGGGACCGGGTCTCGCGATCCGCTGTCCGGGCGAGATCACCCGCGAGAAGCTCGACATCCTGCGCGAGGCCGACGCGGTCTACATTGACCAGATCCGCAAGGCGGGTCTTTACGACACCATCTGGCAGGCGTTCGCCGTGCTGCTGCCGGTAAAGACCGTCGGCGTGATGGGCGACGGTCGTACATATGACTTCGTTGTCGGCCTGCGCGCGGTGACATCGACAGACGGCATGACCGCCGACTTCTATCCGTTCGACATGAAATTCCTTGGCGAAACCGCGACCCGCATCATCAACGAGGTCAAGGGCGTCAACCGCGTGGTCTACGACGTGACGTCGAAGCCGCCGGGGACAATTGAGTGGGAATGATTTTGGCCCATCCGGACGTAACCGAAACCACGCCAAGATACGACGTAACACACTGAATAAAAATAATTTTTCGTCCTATAGCTTTCGATGGCTATCGGGGGGCAGGGATTGCGCGTGACGGGCCGCCTGACGGTATGCCCACATCTTGCGCAGGCGCTAAAACGCGAATACCGTCAGGCTCAACTGGTGCCTGACGGTATTATTTTTCGTCTAATCAATTGAAAGAATTAGCGAAAAGGTGCGGACGGCACCCCAGAAACACCTGACGGTATTTTTGAAAGGAGGCGCCTGATGCTTACCGACGTTGCACTCAAGGCATTGAAACCAAAGGATAAAGCCTACAAAATAACTGATCGCGACGGAATGTACGCGCATGTTTCTCCAGGCGGTAACGTCACCTTCCGGTTGGACTACCGCCTGAATGGTCGCCGAGAGACGGTGCTGCTGGGCAAGTATGCGCCCGACGGGCTTTCGTTGGCGCGCGCCCGAGAGAAATGCATCGACGCGCGGCGGGCCGTGAGCGAGGGTCGTTCGCCGGCGATAGAGAAGCAGCGCGAGAAGCGCCGCCTGAAAGAAGCGAAGAGTTTTGGCGAATTCGGGGAAAAGTGGCTCACAGCGGCGCCGATGGCTGATAGCACGCGGGCCATGCGGCGTTCCATCTTCGAGCGAGAGCTTCTGCCGGTCTGGCGCAATCGTCTCCTCACGGAGATCACGCCCGATGACCTTAGAGCCCACTGCGGCAACATCGTTGAACGCGGCGCTCCGGCAACAGCCATCCACGTGAGAGACATCCTGAAGCAGATCTACGGATTCGCGATCCTGCACGGTGAGAAAGTCAGCAACCCCGCTGACGAAGTGGGACCGGCGTCGATCGCCACCTTCGTGCCGAAGGACCGGTCGCTTTCGCCTTCCGAAATTCGAGTGATGCTGAAGCAGCTCGAGCACATCGCCACGCTTCCGACGATCCGCTTGGGAATGCGGCTCTACTTGCTCACGATGGTGCGCAAGAGCGAGCTGCAGGACGCGGTGTGGGACGAAGTCGACTTCGAGAATGCGGTCTGGACGATCCCGAAGGAACGAATGAAGCGCTCGAAGGCGCATAACGTCTACCTGTCGCGCCAGGTGCTCGACATCATGATCGCCCTGAAGACCTGCGCAGGCAATTCGAGATACCTTCTGCCATCACGGTACGATGCGGATGCTCCGATGTCGCGCGCGACCTTCAACCGGGTGACCTACGCTGTCGTCGAGCGGGCGAAGGCGGAAGGTTTGCCCCTGGAGCCGTTTACGGTTCATGACCTGCGGCGAACAGGTTCCACTCTGCTGAACGAACTCGGCTTTAACAGCGATTGGATTGAAAAGTGCCTGGCGCACGAGGACGGACGCTCGTCGCGTGGCGTCTATAACAAAGCCGAGTATGAGGTGCAGCGTCGGCACATGATGCAGGAGTGGTCGGACATTGTGGATGCCTGGGTGGACGGCAAGAAATACGTCCCCACGCTCATCCCGCCCTCGATGCCGATCTTGGAGCCCGATCCGGCTCTTTGACCGGACGGGCCCGGCGCTGCTTCACGTCGGGGCCTGCGGCGCGGGCAATCGGTTTCGAGCGACGGGCAGCGAGCCATGCTTGGACCTCGCCCAGATCCCAAACGACGCATCGTGGGGTCAAGGCGAAGCGCCGAGGGAATTCTCCGCGCTGCTCCATTTCATAGATGGTGCTATCGGCAAGTGGCACCATCTCGCGAAGCTGTTGCCGCCGGATGGTTTTCTTGACCGCGGTATCTAGTTCACCGTGCATTTCGATCTCCTCGAGAGTTGATGTCTCAATAGAAAGCGATAGCCCTTGACGATTGGAAGGTCTTTCAGCACGGGGTAGGGCTAGGGCGAGCCGACGGATATAAATAGGACGGATCGATGCCGAACGCCGCACCCGGGATCGGCGAAGATGCGAACTACGAATACTCGATTCCGCTACGCCGCGCTGCGCCAGGGGCGCGCCCAAAAATGCGCGAGCGAGACCGGGACCGCGTAGAAGCGCTGCGCCTTGCGGGCGGTCCGAAGCTCTCATTGAGGGACCGAGCCGTCGCCTTGGCCACCGAACGCGGCGTGGTGAGAACTCGTGAACTGACGGACATTCCTCGCTGCTATTTGGCCCGGATGTGTGAAGAGGGCCTGCTCGTAAAGATTGGCTATGGCGTCTACCGCGCAGCCAAACGTCAGGCTGCTTAGGCTATTGCCCGAAGAACTGATCTCTGGCGCAATCCTAGAGCGGAATCCCATCAGGTCGGGTCGTACCCGGCGGCGGCGAAGTAGTTGGCGCATTCGGACGGGGTGAAGGTGTCGATGAGACGTCCGATCGCGTTCCAGAGGCGTTCGATGGAGCGCTCGGCGGCCTTGCGCAGAAGCGCCTTGAGCTTGGCGAAGGCGTTCTCGATCGGGTTGAAGTCCGGACTGTAGGGCGGCAGGTACAGCAGAGTGGCACCGGCGCTCTCGATCAAGGCTCGGACGCTTGGCCCCTTGTGGCTCGACAGGTTGTCCATGACGACCACGTCGCCTGCGCTCAGCTCCGGCACGAGCACCTTCTCGACGTAGATCTCGAATGCCTCGCGGTTGATCGGGCCGTCGAGCACGAAGGGCGCGACGAGGCCGGTGAGCCGCAGCCCGGCGACGAAGGTCGTCGTTTTCCAGTGGCCGTGAGGCACGCTGGCGCGGAGGCGCTGGCCACGAGGCGCTCGTCCATAACGCCGAGCCATGTTGGTCGAGGCCCAGGTCTCATCGATGAAGACGAGCCGTGCGGGGTCGAGGTCGAGCTGCTCGTCGAACCACTCCTGCCGTCGTCTCAGGATATCGGGCCTGTCCTGTTCGGCGGCGTGGGCCGTCTTTTTTTGCGCGTGATCCGCCGCCGGGCAAAGAAGCGCCACACCGTGCCGTACCCGACCGCCACGCCACGAGCCGCGAGCGCAGTGCGCAACTCCTCGAGGGTGATGTCTGGCGTCTCCTCGACAAGGGAAAGGATCAAGCCCGCGCGCGCCTCGATGCGGCCTGAGCGCCGGTCGCCGCCGAGAGCCTTCGGCCGCGCGTCGCCTTGCCGGCGCTCCAAAGCGCGCCAGCGGATCGCGCTGGAGGCGCTCACGCCGAACCGCTGCGCGGCCTCGCGGCATGAAAGCCCGCCGCCAATGGCGGCGAGCACACGGGTCCTGAGATCGAGCGAGAGTGCCTTCGACATGTCTGCCGGCCTCCGCCCGGCAGACAGTGTGAATCATCGATCTGCTGATTTGGGAATCGCCCCCGAGTCACTCAGCTCGGATCACGCTCTAGCGCCAATTGTCCAGTTCATCGTCATTTGAATATTCGACGAATGACCTCATCAGCGTTCTCATCGAAGCAGCGCCCATGGCTGAGCACAATACGCTCTGGACGCCACGCCTGGATCTTTTTGATCGCCGTCTCCGCTTTCTTCTTCTGGAGTTGGAGCGGCAAACGCATGCCGAAAAAAATCTGGCCGTGCGGATAGTACATGCCGCTGAGCTTCGTGAAGGCTCGCCATGGCTGGGTGATCTTGTCGAGTTCGAGATTGATGATTGTGTCGGTGAGGACGAGCGTTCTGGATGGTTCGTGAAAGAAAGCGAACTCCTTAAAGATACCTCCGGGAATAAGGGTTTGATCGATATCTCGACACCATTCTTCAGGTGGGTGCGAGTCGAGGTCTTTTGTGAAGTTGACGTCCACATGCCGCGCACGAGCTCTCTGACGCGCGCCGGGTGATGCCCAAGCGATCGCATCCGGAAAGGCCTTCGCCCATTCCCCAATATGGGCGTAGTGGAATTGATTAGGCGAGACGAGGTGGCGAACTGTCCCGAGCGCGCGTAGCTCCGCTGCTAGCTTTTCATTGAACGCAATCGGCGAGTGAAGAAAGAGGTCGCCGTTCGCAAGACAGATCACAGTCATCCGGGTCGTAAACGGCAGCGGCAGCCTTATACCGGCGACTGTCAGATACTCGAATGGACCGTCCACAATGCCGATATTCAGCGCCAGCGGCTTATAGACGTTAATGGGTTCGTAAAGAGTGGCACCCACCGTTACATCCGCCGGTTTGGCTGTCGAGCGATACTCCCACGGAAGAGTGACTCAAGCAGAGCGCATTCCGGCCGCGTGCCGTCGGCGCATTGCGCGACCACGTCCCTCAGCACCCGCTCCATGCGTTTGAGGTCGGTGATCTTCGCCCGCACGTCGTTGAGGTGGGCTGCGGCGACGGCGCTTGCCTCGGCGCAGGGCTGTTCGCGCTCATCGACGAGGCGCAACAGTTCGCGAATCTCGTCGAGCGAGAAACCGAGCTCGCGCGCCCGTAGCACGAAGCGAAGCCGCCGCTCGTGCGTCGTGTCGTAGCTGCGGTAGCCAGCCGTTGTGCGCGGCGGCTCGGGCAGAAGGCCGACCTTCTCGTAGTAGCGCACCGTTTCCAGATTGCTGCCCGTCCGCCGGGCGAGCTCAGCCCGGTGCAGGCCTTTAACGCCTGCGTGATCGCGCATCGCAAAAAACCCCTTGACCCTGTAGTTGCTACAGACCGCATGATACTGCGCAATGAGGAATTTGGCAAGGAAAGCGAGGTCGGACATGGGTGCAGCGCGATCGGGAACGGCGGGGGCAGCGTCGGCCGAAACAGGCAGTCCCGCGTCGGAGCGGAGTGAGATCGGACGACATCGTCTGGTCGCGGTCGGCGGCATTCTCGGCGCGCTCGCCGCCTCCTCCTGCTGCATCGTGCCGCTCGTGCTGTTCAGCCTCGGCATCGGCGGTGCCTGGATCGGCAATCTGACGGCGCTCGCGCCTTATAAGCCGCTCTTCGTGGGGGGGACAGCAGGCGTCCTCGGTTATGGCTTCTACCTCGTCTACTGGAAGCCACGACGAGCCTGCGCCGATGGTGCCGCCTGCGCGCGCGCCATCCCTAGCCGTCTTGTTCAACTCGCGCTCTGGATCGCGACAGCGCTCGTCATAGCCGCCTTCGCCTTCGACTACGTCGCGCCGCTGCTGCTTCGCGCCTAACACCAAGAGGAGACCCCACCCTATGAAGAAGACCTTGAGCGCTATCGCCCTGATCGCGTCGGTTATGACTGCGCCTGCCGCGTTCGCTGCCGAACGCACTGTCACTTTCGCTGTCGAGAATATGACCTGCGCCTCGTGTCCCTACATCGTGAAGACCTCGATGGCCGCGGTCCCCGGCGTCGCGAAGGTGACCGTCTCCTTCGAGGCCAAGACCGCGACCGTGACCTTCGACGACGCGAAGACGACTCCCGACGCCATCGCGGCCGCCAGCATGAATGCCGGCTATCCGGCCCGCCCGACACAGCAGCAAGGTAGCTGACATGAACGACCGCGCCCTCATCTTCACGGCACGGTGGGCGCGATCGTCGCCGCGATCTGCTGCGCCACGCCGATCCTTGCGGTGGTTTTGCCGATGTTTGGCCTAGGGGCTGGCCTGCAGGAGCGGACATGACCGCGCTCCCTCAGCTCTTTGCCTTCCTCGGGGTTCTCGTCCTGAGCCTCTATCGCCATCGCACAACGATCCGGTGTGAGAGCAAGCCTTCAAGGAAAGCCTAAAGCCATGAACGATTGCTGTGCATCCTCTTCATCCTTGGACAAGGTTGCTGCTTCCGCATCCGCGACGCTGCCCAGCTATGCCGTGCGGCCGGGCGTGACGCTACCCGACTGGTCGGTCGTCACGTCCGCTGCAGTCAGGAAGGCCCTGCTAGCTATGGCCGGCTCCGACCATGCACTTGATCGCTGGAGCGGCTATGACGCTGCCACGGATCGGGTTCGCGCCACGGTGCTCCAGTTCTTCGTCGAGCACGGACGAGCCCCGACTATGCGCTTGCTCGCGGAGCGCGCGGGGTTGAGCGAGGCGGCCATCCCGCCGCTGCTCGAGGAACTCCGCCGTCGAGACCTCGTCGTGCTCGACGGCGACAAGATCGTCGGTGCCTATCCCTTCAGCGACAGCGACACGGGCCACCGGGTCACGCTGGATGGACGACCCCTCAATGCCATGTGCGCAGTCGACGCGCTTGGCATCGGCGCCATGACCGACCGCGACATCACGATAGCCTCGCGCTGCCGCCATTGTGGCGCCCCGATCCGGATCGCCACGCGGGACCGGGGGCGGGCGCTGGCCGACGTCGAGCCGGGGACGGCAGTCGTATGGCTCGGCATCCGCTATGAAGCCGGATGCGCCGCGAACTCGCTGTGCAAGGCAACGTCCTTCTTCTGTTCCGATGATCACCTCACCGCGTGGCGTGACGAGCGTCAATCCGATGAACCGGGATTCCGGCTCTCGATCGAGGAGGCGCTGGAAGCCGGTCGGGCGGTCTTCGGGCCGAGCCTCGCCGGCCTCGATGCGGCATCACGACCGTCGGTCGATCCGGCATCCAAGAGCACTACAGTCGCGAACCGTCCCTTCCGCGCGAACGGTCGCAATGGAGGCGCCTACGATCTCGTGGTGATCGGCGCCGGCTCGGCCGGCTTTTCGGCCTCGATCACGGCCGCCGATCAAGGCGCACAGGTGGCGCTCATCGCTAGCGGCACTATCGGCGGCACCTGCGTCAATATCGGCTGCGTGCCGTCGAAGACCCTGATCCGCGCCGCCGAGACGCTCCACAATGCGCGCGCAGCAGCACGCTTCGCCGGCATCACGGCCCAGGCCGAATTGACCGACTGGCGGGGAACCGTTCGTCAGAAGAACTCGCTTGTCACAGAGCTTCGCCAGGCCAAATACATTGACCTGCTCCCGGCCTACAACGGCATCGCCTACCGTGAAGGCCCTGCGCACCTCGTGGAAGGCGGTGTCGAGGTGGACGGCACGCGCATTCCTGCCGGCAAGATCATCGTCGCGACCGGCGCAAGGCCTGCTGTTCCCGCCATCCCCGGCATCGACGCCGTGCCTTATCTGACGAGCACGACCGCGCTCGATCTCGAGGAGTTGCCACGGTCGCTGCTCGTGATCGGCGGCGGCTATATCGGGGCGGAGCTCGCCCAGATGTTCGCTCGCGCTGGCGTCAAGGTGACGCTCGTGTGCCGGTCCCGTCTGCTGCCGGAGGCCGAGCCCGAGATCGGCGCGGCGCTGACCGGGTATTTCGAGGAGGAAGGGATCACCGTCGTCTCCGGCATCGCCTATCGTGCGATCCGCAAGACCGAGAATGGGGTTGCTCTTACGGTCGCGCGCGACCGCCAGGACGGTGCGATCCACGCGGATCAGGTGCTGATCACCACTGGGCGCACGCCCAATATCGAAGGACTCGGGCTCGCCGCGCACGGCATTGCCGTCTCGCCCAAGGGGGGCATCGTCGTCGACGACCGCATGCGCACGACCCGGGCCGGCGTTTATGCGGCCGGCGACGTCACCGGCCGCGACCAGTTCGTCTATATGGCCGCCTATGGGGCCAAGCTCGCGGCCAAGAACGCGCTCAACGGAGATAGCCTGCGCTACGACAATAGCGCTATGCCGGCTGTCGTGTTCACCGACCCGCAAGTGGCGAGCGCGGGCCTCACCGAGGCCGGGGCGCGCGCGGCCGGGCATGCAGTCCGCGTTTCGACGATCGGTCTCGACCAGGTGCCGCGCGCGCTCGCCGCCCGCGACACACGCGGCCTCATCAAGCTCGTGGCCGACGCCGGCAGCGGCAGGCTGCTCGGCGCGCATATCCTCGCGCCGGAAGGTGCTGACAGCATTCAAACCGCAGCGCTCGCGATCAAGCAGTGCCTCACCATCGACGACCTCGCGGATACGATCTTTCCGTATCTCACCACCGTCGAGGGCCTGAAGCTCGCGGCGCTGTCGTTCGGAAAAGACGTGGCCAAGTTGTCGTGTTGCGCTGGCTGAGCAGACGCGTGGGAGCGCGCAAATCCGGCCGCAAGATCGCACGCTTCGTGGCAGTGTGTGGAACCTTTCCCAAGCGCCACATCGCGCAGGCGCCCCTTACGGACATCGGCATTCCCCGCTGCTACCTGACCTGATGTGCGACGAGGGCCTACTCATCAAGGTCGATTACGGACTCTATCGCGCCGCCGAGCGCAAGGCGGCTTGATCTGATCGTGGTCGGCTTCCGACAAATGGCAACGCCAATGATGGCCTGATCGGAGAAATAGAAGCCACGGCGTGGAATCGGCGTGCTTGTCCTGAGTACCGCAAAGGCCTCAACTGGCGGTTCATGACGCCGATCGAGCGAAAGTTCCTCCGAGCAGCGCGATGATTGTGTCGATTTCCGCATCTGTCGTTTGGCGTCCGAGACTGAAGCGGACAGCGCCCATGCCGATCTTCTCCGGGATGCCCATGGCGGCGAGCACAGGGGAGAGTTCGACGCGGCCAGCGTGGCACGCCGAACCGGTGGATGCCGCAACCCCATCGAGACTCGCTAGCACCTCTGCGCCAGCCACGCCGACGAAAGAGACGTTGAGAGTATTGGGCAAGCGATACTCGACGTGGCCGTTCAGTACGACGCGGTCGCCGAACCGGTCCTGCAGGGCTTTCCAGAAGCGGTCTCGCAGAGCACGGACATGGGTCATCGGCGCAAGATCCTGCGCCAGGGCACAGGCCGTGCCGAGACCGACGGCGAGCAGTGCGCTTTCGGTGCCCGCGCGGCGACCCTGCTCATGCCCGGCCCCATGAATAAGTGGCTCTAACGTAGTGCCGCGGCGAACATAGAGCGCGCCGACGCCCTTAGGAGCGTAGAGCTTATGGCCGGCGATCGTGAGCAGATCGACGCCAAGCGCGTCGACCCTGGTCGGCACCTTGCCGACCGATTGGGCTGCGTCGATGTGGAAGCGGATGCCGTGCTCCCGCGCGATGACGCCGATCTCCTCGATCGGCTGGATCGTGCCGACCTCGTTGTTGGCATGCATGACGCTGATCAGGACAGTGCGCGGCGTGATGGCGCGACGAACGGCCTCGGGATCGACGCGGCCCGTCGCGTCGACGGGCAGATATGTCACGCCCGCGCC
>CDFE01042963.1:7500-10355 GCA_000826465.1 Acanthamoeba mauritaniensis | reverse complement strand
CCGATGAGGTCAAGGTACTCCGCCGCGAGACGCGCGATCTGAAGGAGGTCGTCGCCGAACAGGCGCTGGAACTGCGGCTGCTTAAAAAAAGCATGATCGCGGATGGGGGCGACGACGAATGAGATACCCCGCATCCGAGAAGCTCGAGATCATCCGGATCGTCGAGCAATCCCACCTGCCGGCGCGTCGGACGCTGGAACAGCTCGGCATTCCCCGCGTCACCTTCCACCGATGGTATGACCGGTTCCTGAGCGGCGGCGTCGAAGCGCTTGAGGATCGCAGCCCAAGGCCGGGACGGGTCTGGAACCGCATTCCCGAGGGCGTGCGGGATCGGATCGTCGACCTTGCCCTGGACAAGCCTGAGCTGTCGCCGCGCGAACTGGCTGTGACCTTCACCGACACGGAAAATTATTTTGTCTCGGAGGCTTCGGTCTATCGGCTGCTCAAGGCGAACGACCTGATCACCAGTCCCGCCTTCATCGTGATCAAGGCCGCCGACGAGTTCAGGGACAAAACGACGGCGCCCAACCAACTGTGGCAGACCGACTTCACCTATTTGAAGGTGATCGGCTGGGGCTGGTTTTACCTCTCCACTATCCTCGACGACTTCTCCCGCTACATCATCGCCTGGAAGCTGTGCACCACCATGAAGGCCGAGGACGTCACCGACACGCTGAACCTGGCGCTCACCTCATCAGGCTGCGATCGGGCGACCGTGCGTCCGCGGCCGCGCCTGCTGTCCGACAACGGGCCGTGCTACGTCGCCGGCGAGCTGGCGCAATGGCTTCAGGAGCGCGACATGGATCACACCCGCGGTGCACCGAACCATCCTCAGACCCAGGGCAAGATCGAGCGCTGGCACCAGACGCTCAAGAACCGTATCCTGCTGGAGAACTACTTCCTGCCGGGTGATCTCGAAGCCCAGATCGCGGCTTTCGTCGAGCGCTACAACCATCGCCGCTACCACGAGAGCCTGGACAATCTCACCCCCGCCGACGTTTACTTCGGGCGCGGCCAAACTGTCCTGTTGCAGAGAGAAAGGATCAAGCGAAAGACCATCGAACAGCGGCGCTTGCTACATCGCAAAGCCGCCGCTTAAAATGTCAACCGAGATGGGCCAGAGCCTCCGCTAGATCAGCCCGCCATCTGTCTCAAATTATCTGACGACGGACAGTGTTTCCGTCGCCAAGAATCCTCATCGTAGATGATGATTTGATACATGCTTCGGCGGTAAAGAGAGCGCTCCGCGCTCCTATCACGGCAATCGGGCGATTGAAGTGCGAAATTGATATTGTCGACGATCTCAATAGTGCTCGCATTTATCTGCAAGACGACACCATCGACATCTATTTCCTAGATTTGAATATATCGGAGAAGGTCGGAGAAGGGCCTCTTCATGCGGAAGTAGGCAAGGCTTTTGTGCGCGACGTAGTGAGAACTACAAATGCGGGAGTTATTGTTTGCTCAAGTTATTCCGCGGCAACAGAAGCATCAGGCTTACTAGAAGATGGGGCTGATGATTACGTCGAAAAGAACTCTGGCTTAGATACGATTGCAGCACGAACGCTTTCGGTCTGGCGAAGAGTTCTTCACAGCCGCCCCAACAATTCCAAAGGAATGAAACACGCTCATACCGGCAGAACATTCGCGTTTGGAGGCTGGCGCTTCGTTGTTGGAAACAGAATAATCACAAATGCCTCTACCTCAATACGAGTCTCCGCCACTGAGCATGCGTTCTTGCGCTACTTGTGCGCAATTGAAGATCACGCCATCAATGAAGAAATATTCAATATTGACGTACTTGATCGCGACCGACACAAAACCCCTATGAGACTCGATAATTTTGTTCATCGTCTGCGCAAGAAGTTCGATGGCGAAATCGAACTTACGTCGCAAGGTGGCGGCTTCTACAGGTTGCTCAATGTGAGGGAGCTCAAGGCAACCCTCTAAGCGCATCACTTACCATTTGCTACGCTCCAGCGCGGCGCGGTCCCAGCGGCCAGCATTGGCGGCGGCGTCATACGTGCTCTGGAAGAATTCGAGCAACATGGCGTCCGGATCGTCCGACATCCGCACCGTGTCGTAATCCAGGATGAACTCTTGAAGATTTTTGTCGAACACCGCGGCTGGCGGACGCAGCGGCGCATCGGCGAAACCCGGAGGCGCGGGATAGGCGTAGGAATAAAACGCTGCCTTGCCGAAGCCGCCGTTGCCCGGCCAGAAGCCGCAGCTCGAGACTTCATGCGAATAGGCTTCGCGCGCCACCCAGTTACCGAGGTTCGGCATGCCGCCGGGATGGGGCGGCGCTGTACGTCCGGAAAACCGTGTTACGGCCATGTCGAAACTGCCCCAAAAGAAATGCACAGGACTCACCTTGCCGGCGAAGCCTGCGCGAAACTGCTTCATGACGCGATCCATGTGCACCAGCGCGCGCCAGAACCGATGCACCGCATCGGCATCGTAGGATTTGTGTTGGCGGTCCTGCTCGAACGGAACAGCATCGGCGACCTCCACCGGCATGGTCCAGATGTTCACCTCGATGCCGAGATCGCGCAGCGTGCCCATCGCCTTTTCGTAAAATTCCGCGACCGGCATCGGCGCAAGCCCGATTTCAGCGCGCTGCGGATCACTCGTCGTGACGACCAGCGCGTGGCGGCAGAAATCGAAATCAATCTGAAGACTGCGCGACCCGTAGGGCATCGGCGACGTGGTCAATCCGGTCGCGGTGACATAGAGCGGCACCTGCCACCAGTGGTTCACCATCGGTTCCAGCGCGAGGCGGATCTTGCCGACCACCTGCGTCCACATGTGCAGCGTCGCGCAGGTGTCCTGCCAGCCGATAAAGGGCAGCGCCG
>CDFE01042963.1:0-2500 GCA_000826465.1 Acanthamoeba mauritaniensis | reverse complement strand
TGTTTCTAAAACGATCCGATAGTTGCCGAAGCAAGCTGAAGGACCATCCTTAGAAAGGAGGTGATCCAGCCGCAGGTTCCCCTACGGCTACCTTGTTACGACTTCACCCCAGTCGCTGACCCTACCGTGGCCGGCTGCCTCCCTTGCGGGTTAGCGCACCGTCTTCAGGTAAAACCAACTCCCATGGTGTGACGGGCGGTGTGTACAAGGCCCGGGAACGTATTCACCGTGGCATGCTGATCCACGATTACTAGCGATTCCAACTTCATGGGCTCGAGTTGCAGAGCCCAATCCGAACTGAGACGGCTTTTTGAGATTTGCGAAGGGTTGCCCCTTAGCGTCCCATTGTCACCGCCATTGTAGCACGTGTGTAGCCCAGCCCGTAAGGGCCATGAGGACTTGACGTCATCCCCACCTTCCTCGCGGCTTATCACCGGCAGTCTCCTTAGAGTGCTCAACTAAATGGTAGCAACTAAGGACGGGGGTTGCGCTCGTTGCGGGACTTAACCCAACATCTCACGACACGAGCTGACGACAGCCATGCAGCACCTGTGCTCTATGCCCCGAAGGGAAGGCTCCATCTCTGGTGCCGGTCATAGACATGTCAAGGGCTGGTAAGGTTCTGCGCGTTGCGTCGAATTAAACCACATGCTCCACCGCTTGTGCGGGCCCCCGTCAATTCCTTTGAGTTTTAATCTTGCGACCGTACTCCCCAGGCGGAATGCTTAAAGCGTTAGCTGCGCCACTGAAAAGTAAACTTCCCAACGGCTGGCATTCATCGTTTACGGCGTGGACTACCAGGGTATCTAATCCTGTTTGCTCCCCACGCTTTCGTGCCTCAGCGTCAGTATCGGGCCAGTGAGCCGCCTTCGCCACTGGTGTTCTTGCGAATATCTACGAATTTCACCTCTACACTCGCAGTTCCACTCACCTCTCCCGAACTCAAGATCCTCAGTATCAAAGGCAGTTCTGGAGTTGAGCTCCAGGATTTCACCTCTGACTTAAAGACCCGCCTACGCACCCTTTACGCCCAGTGATTCCGAGCAACGCTAGCCCCCTTCGTATTACCGCGGCTGCTGGCACGAAGTTAGCCGGGGCTTATTCTTGCGGTACCGTCATTATCTTCCCGCACAAAAGAGCTTTACAACCCTAGGGCCTTCATCACTCACGCGGCATGGCTGGATCAGGCTTGCGCCCATTGTCCAATATTCCCCACTGCTGCCTCCCGTAGGAGTTTGGGCCGTGTCTCAGTCCCAATGTGGCTGATCATCCTCTCAGACCAGCTACTGATCGTCGCCTTGGTGAGCCGTTACCTCACCAACTAGCTAATCAGACGCGGGCCGATCTTTCGGCGATAAATCTTTCCCCGTAAGGGCTTATCCGGTATTAGCACAAGTTTCCCTGTGTTGTTCCGAACCAAAAGGTACGTTCCCACGCGTTACTCACCCGTCTGCCGCTGACGTATTGCTACGCCCGCTCGACTTGCATGTGTTAAGCCTGCCGCCAGCGTTCGCTCTGAGCCAGGATCAAACTCTCAAGTTGGACTTGAACTTTGAACCGGCTGATCACATCGTTTTGACGAGGTCCCACCATTTTTGGTCAACCGAAGCTGACCGCCGTCCGTGATTCACATCACTGACAGCGATGGTGTAACCTTATAAAACGTGTACCGCCGAAGTCTTTCGTCCGGTCTCAACCCCTTGAAAGCCGAAGCTTTCTCGCGATCGAGACCCGCAAGGACTCCGCCGTCCACGTTTCTCTTTCTTCATCTTTACTTGTCAAACAACCCGGTGCCGAAGCATCGCCCTCCCTGTACGGGAGAAAATCTCGTTTCTGATCTTCCAAAGTGAAGGTCATCAGGCGACATCCCGTAGGATGCCAGCGCCCCGAAGGGAGCGAACCAGTAGACCCTCCCGAAGAAGGAAGCAATCTCTTTTTTCAGAATTATTCGGCGATTTTCTCTTTCGAAGAAATCAACGAACCTCTCTGAAGAAGAGGATTTGCCAAGCATCTATTCCTAGACACCCGGCAACCTTACCTCGAAAACAAATCCTCAACCGACATATATCGGCTGATGCTTCACTCTTCAAGGTGAGGAGCTTGTGAGACACAGACAACCGCCCGGGCCGTTGGGCCCCGGCGCCGCCGCGCTCAGTGGCCGTCTTATAGGGCAGGCCTTCGAACCTTGTCAACGCCCTTGTCAAAAATCCGTCGCACTGCACCGAAGATATTTTGCAACGCAAAGAAGTCCCCGGTTTATTGGGCTTTTGCGCCGTACTAGAGCCACATTCCTGCGACGTTCTGCACAGGAAACATGCCTTGGCCGGGCGAATAGAAGTATAGTTTCGGCCGGCCGGTTCGAAGATTCGGCGGTGATGCGGGATCGTCGTCTGACTTGGGATCGAAAAACATCCTTGGGGTCAAAAAGAATCGACGAGTTGACGTTCGGCGATCTCGCCAACACTTTGGCGCACGGCGAATAAACGACGGCGGGATAACC
>CDFE01042871.1:0-14584 GCA_000826465.1 Acanthamoeba mauritaniensis | reverse complement strand
ACCATCACCATCACCATCACCATCACCATCACCATCACCATCACCATCACCATCACCATCACACCGAAAAATTAGCCCAGGGGTGACACGTATTCTAGGAAGGCTGGGGGCGTTACTTGGAGCGTATCCACAGCGAATAGGATCCACTTGGCCACTCTGTCAAGCTCAAGACTGACGAGGCCATGCTCCAGCAAGCTACACAGGGCACCAAGGCCAGCCAGGAACTGTGTGGCGCATCGAAGAGGGAGAGAGCAACTGACGTTCAGTGCACAGAGAGCGATTGGTTTGTATATGGGGGCGAGCCATACCACGGCTGACGTCGCTTCAAAATGCCTTTCGCAGGCAATCACCAGCTGCTCCCCATCTACAACGCACCTGTAGCCCGGAGCTGCACGCCGGCATATTCACCCCCCTTCAGTCCGTTAGAATTGTGGACTCCGCCGGGAGAGATGAAGAAAAACGTACACGCGCAAACGAGGTTTACTGCTTGCATCGCAGACAGTGAGGGCTCCAACAATCCGGCTGTGGCCTCCAGAAGCACCCGCATGCACCCCGCGACTACGTCCGTGTCGCGCACATCGTCTCCTCGCACAAGGACAGGGATCCAATGGGCCAAGGTGAGCAGCGTCAGCTCATCATGGCAGCCCTGTCAAACACACACGGCACGTTCGTGAGGCCTTGTGGAATAAATAAATAAATAAATAAATAAATACATCAATGAATAAATACATCAATAAAACACCACCCAAGAGGCAGTGAGAGTTACCCACGGGAGGGCGCTGTGTTGCAGGTGGTTGAGGCAGCCTTCGATAATCGTCTTGACCACAGGTCGCCCGTGAGGCCTGGGCAGATCATGCAACCGTTGGAGGGCCTTATGCGCTGTATCTCGAACCTTGTGGTCCGGGTCGTGCAGCAGAGGCACCAAGAGCGAAGCGGCCTCTTTTTGCGTGGCCTCGTCGAGCCAGCGCAAGCTGGCGGCCGCCACCCATGCAGCCCTCCTCCGTATTGGCGCCTTAGGCGGGTGGTGTCTCGCGTGAGCGAGCGAGTATCGAATTAAAAAAATGGCGAGAGTACCTCCGGATCGGTGAGCGAGGAGGTGACGGACAGGTGCAGTTCTGCATATCCGCTGTGCAGCTCGGTCCACTTTCGCGTCATGCAGCCCAAGATCAGCAGGCCGCCTTCCCTGTATCAGACGCGTGTATGTGTGCATGCATCGTCGTGTGAGCCATCTAAGGGCACATTACGAGATTTCTGGAGCATGGCGGTACCGCAACTGCCACTGATGGTCCGGGCACAGCATCGATACGACGTGCGGGACCACGTGGTCGTACAACGCAGGTCTAACTTGGCCCAGGCGCAGGAAGGTGGCCTTCGCCGCCTTTTGCAGTTCGTCTAGCCTTGAGCCTGCGTGGGGGTTGAGTGAGGATTGTGTGAGTTCTCACCTTGCCCTAAGTGGACATAAGGAGAGGCACCTTGGGCTTGGGCCGCTGACGCTATACCTTGCACGAGCGCGTGCAATTCAGCGGGTAGGGCACCCTGCAGGAGAGCAGGCTCCCAATGTGCTGCCACACATTTGGCGGCAAGCGCCAGTAGACTGGCCACCAGAGGCCGCCTTCGCACAGTTGCCTCGACCAGCAAGTCCAACCTGGTGATGAAACATCAGCGCCATCACATGACATCTGGTTACGGTGGCAATGTTTGTTCGCACTCTAGACCTGTTAACATATGCATCGATCTCATGCGAAGCGGTCTTGCCGTTGAGGACACTGTAGTGATCAAGCACCTTGCATCCCTCAGTGGCCACCATGCTGTCATCATCCTGAGAGCGAGTGTGGCAAAACATAAAATAAATACTCCAGCATATGCCCATCAGCGCACGGAGCCATGAGGGAGGGGCGTTTACCGTAACGGCAGCAAAGGCAGTTTCGATGACCTCCAGCGCCAACTCCAGCCCCACAATCAATGGCAGCACCTGCAAGGCAAGGACTCGGATTCGGGTCGGAGAGTCGGCGGCCAATTCGAGAACGCGCTGTAATCGGTGGTTGGTGTTTAGCACTGCAGGCAGCCAGGAGTGGAGGAGCCAAGTGGGGGGCTACCGTGCGGAAGAGGTCGGAATCTGGCACACTGCCATGACGCATCCAGCGCAGTGCTGCTTCTTTGATGCGCAGGTCGGGGTGTACGTCCATCAGCTCGCCTACGAGCCTTTCGATTACCTATGAGATATCCCCCCAAGACCACCAGGTCTCCCTCCCGATCAATAAACAAGAGATCGAGGCGTTGGGTGGCGGCAACACGTACCAGAGTTGGTTCTTCCAGGTCTACCGACTTGGACATGACGTGCCTAAAGAAAGCTGTGAATCGATGGAGGCGCGTCAGCCCATCCATGGCATTGTTAGCACAGCCGCCACTGAAACAGAGGACGCATGATTGGAAGGGAATGCACCCACCCAAGACCACCTCCGTATTGCTGCACGCCAGAATCTTAGGACCCTCTGCCACCAGAGCCTGCTGAAATTCACTGTGTGTGCAGCCTGGTGTGGTGGTGATGGTGGTGGTGCGTCACCCCGCGCGGTTACGAAGACGATCAAAGGTTAGGGGGAGGAGACCGGGGTACCGCGGTAGATGTGGCCCAAGCTCTCGACCAGCGCCGTGGCCACCGGCTCGTTGTCCGCGGCCTGCATCACGCGCGTGCACACGCGAGCAAAGACCGTTGGCACGTCGTGCCGCGTGATGGCCCACGAGAATTCGTCCTTCACCTCCTCGCGGTCATTACGCTCCTCCACAAACGGCTCGCTCCACAGCAGCGCCGGGCCCAGGCCGTTGAACAGCGCCTCCTTTTCCGACAGCAGAGCCTGCTGCTGCTGCTGCTGCGCGTCTCTCGTGCCACGCTCGCCGGGCTGGTCATCGATGAACGCCAGGCACGCGTGAGGACCGTCGGAGAGGAACAGCCACCGGAAGAGCAGGTCCTTGACCGGCTTCCACAGCTCCCGCTCGAACTGCAGGCGTTGCTCGCCGGTGGTCGCCGACCAGTCGGCCTTGCTCGGACAGGCGAGGGCGACCAGATAGGAGCGCAGCAGCAGGTTGCCGTTGGCCACCCAAGGCTTGCCCTCCTCGTCGTCCTCCTGATCCACGTCCTCTAGGCGCGGGTCCGGGTCCTCGCGTGTCTTCCTGCGCGTGTCGAGGGCCCGCATCGGCTCCGGCAGAGAGCGCCAGTGGCTCATGATGGTGGCCTCGGCCTTGGCCGTCTCCGTCCAGTCGATCATCATCATCGTCGTGGTGGGCCCCCTTCGCTCGCCTCCCTTAGTCTTCAGTTGCACCCCCCCGACGCACCGAGGTTTTTTTAAGTGAAATTAAATTAAATTGGTTAAAGTAAAATTAAAGCTGGCAGCGCGATGCAGGGGCAAGAGGGCCATCATCATCGCCATGCGGTGGCGCAGCGCGCAAAAGAGGACGGCGTCATGTGGGCGTGGGGAAGCAACGTGCGAAGTCCTTCCTTTCCCTTCTTTTTCCGCCATTTATTATTTATTTGACCTAAAAAAAAAAATTTCAATCCCCTCCTTCTCTTCGCGTGCGGGGCAGGCGTACGGGCAGCTCGGGTGGGCACCGACGCGCACAGCGAGGCAACAGGCCAAGCCCAGCCCCATCGTGCTGGAGTGCGTGGGCGCGAGACAAGTGATACAGGTGGCGTGCGGTCTCTACCACACGGTGTGCCTCACGGCTGACGGCTTGGTCTTCTCCTGGGGTCGCAACGTCGAAGTACGCTCCCCCCCCTCCGCCGCCCACAAAAACGTCTCTGCACTTGGCGCTCAGGCACCGTGCTGAATGCGGGGTCGATCATCCAGCTCCAGCTGGGTCATGCAGGGCCAAATCCCCGCGGCGTGGCTGCGACGGCTGATGTGCAGGTCGACGCTGCACAGGTCCGCGAGGGTCTGGAGGACATGCCCGTGCAGCAGATCGCGTGCGGACGCTATCACACGGCCGTTCTCACGAGTGCGGCACGCACACGGTGTGGTCAATCGCAGTGGCGCAACTCTAACAAACTTTGGGGGGAGGGTTGTCTTGCAGCTGCGGGCGCGATCCTGGAATGGGGCTGGGGCGAGCAAAAGGCTCCGAGGCTGGTCGAGGGCCTGTTGGGTCTTCCCATCAGGCAACTCGCTTGCGGCGTCTATACAACCATTGCCCTCACCTCCGACAGCCAAGGTATGTGTGTCATCAACCGGTCATCAGGATCAATGATCTCGCGCATTTTTGTGATGGAGACCACGACATCAGCTTACCGAGAGTTGTTTCTGATTCATTCGTGCATTCAGTCTACACGTGGGAGGCACGCAAGCTGGGACAAGCCGGTTACGCACCGCAACTGGTTGAAGCGCTTCAGGACAAGGGGGTGGTCAAGGTTTTTGTGACTCGTCTCTTCCCGCTACAGTGATTGCGAGCCTGTTGGCTGACCAGCGTGTACGCTGCACATGTTGGCAGCTTGCGTGTGGCCTGTGGGACGTGATGGCGTTGACGGAGGACGGCGAAGTGTACACTTGGACGGACCATAGCTGGTCGCCATTCAACTCAAACAGAGTACGAACGCAGCCCCACCGAGTGAGCCGATAACCAGATGCGCTCACCTATCTCTCTCTCTCTCCCCCCCAACGCAACCCTCAACCCACGTGCAGGTGGTCCCGAGCTTGGTGACTGCCCTGAGCGGACAGGGAATCACCGACATCGTGTGCGGCAAAGCCTTTAGTGTGGCCCTCACCGATGGTTGGCCCTTCCCCTCACTCGCATGAGTATTTTGATCTCTTACTATTGATGCGCTCATCATCGGTGTGCGCGCAGGAGGTGACGTGTGGTCGTGGCCCAAGGGCCGAGAAGATGAAGCCAAGCCCATGGAAGCCCTGCGCGATAAGGGGGTGCGCATGCTGGCTTGCGGCGATACCCACACGGTGGCCCTTGCCACTGTTGGTTGGCGAGGTACAAAACCCTTGACCTACCCCCCCTCCAATTCGGTGGTGCTCATTGGGCGCGATCACATGGTGCTGAGCAGATGAATGCACGGTGTTCACCAGCGGCCTGAATGACTACAGCCAGCGTGGAAGTGTCAAGGATCGCACCACTGATGTACGTTACACAGACGCGTAGACCTTCTGTTTTGTAGTAGTCGTAGCGTCGCCCGTAATTAAGATGGTTCGAACTGCACGCGTCTGCGCGCACTCCTAGGAGCCGAGTGCCGTGGATGATCTGGAGAATATGTCCTTCTGTCAGGTGGCCTGTGGCGGCTACCACACAGGTGCGCGTATTGGTTTTTTTTTTGTTCTTTCCTTTCGGCTCACTCAACGGCGCACCCTCACCAGTCGCGCTCACCGGCCCGTGGATGGGGCTCAGTTCCGACTTGGTGGACGATCTGGCCGCCATACTCCACTCTGGTCAAATGGTACTGTGTTGGCCATATATTCAACACCACCACCATGGTCAAGAGCCAATGCACTCACGTTTGTTTTGGTGTGACTGTATGTCCCAGGCGGACCACGAGTTCGTGGTCGACGGGCGATCCTTTCCCGTTCACAGGATCATTCTCGCCGCTCGGTGCAACCGTCTCATACTGGCCGAGGTACCTGCCTGCTGATAATAACACTGCCCGTTGAACGACGTCCAATTCATCTCTCCACCTCCATCGCAACTAGACCGACACTACGACGAGAGTCGAGATGAACGACGTCACCGCCAAGATCTTTGGAGTATTCCTCGAGTTTGTGTACAAGGATCGCTGCCGCGGTGAGTGCTATCCCGGCCCTTTCCGCACATCGTTTTGCTAATGTCTTGGATGCCGCCAGTATCGAGAGCCAATGGAAAGGCTCTGTTGAGCCTAGCGGAGCGATTTGGAGTACCACGACTGGCCCATCTATGCCGCAACGCCCTAACATCGACGACAAATGATACTGTCTCCCCACTCGAGCGGCTGGGAAACGAACTGCTCCAGGTATGCACACTTGTGCTGCTGTACCACCCAGAGCTCTGACGGATACCGATCTGGCGTTCAGGTGCTTGGCAGGCCTCAATTCTCCGACATCACTTTTCTCGCTGAAGGCCATCGTATCCAGGCGCACAGGTACGCGCCACCCCCATACCTGTACCTGCTCTCTTACAGCCTCTGTGTATGTCTCGGTAACACGAGTTATATATCATCGTGCTGGTATATACCCCTGACGCGTGCAGAGCCATTGTGGCAGCTCGCTGCCCTTATTTCAAAGCATTGTGGCACGCGGGCATGCGCGAAAGCGAGGTAATGCCCTGCCCCCGAGGGAGAGGGGAGGGGGTGATCAATGCGTGAACACTAAGGTGAGATGCTGAACAACCTTGACTACGACTCGCAGGAACGTGAGCTGAGCGTGGGAGAGATCGAGGCGGGGGTCTTTACCGACGTAATGAAGTACATTTACTCAGGGCAGGTGGAGTTTGATCCCGATACCGTTGTCGAGCTCATGGCTGCTGCCAACCAGTTACGCGCCGAGCTTTTGTCTTTTTATCTTTTGACCAACGACCAGTGCCCTCGGGCAATCTGACTCTCATTTGTGATCACAACGCGACAGATATCAGCTGGTGCAGCTGAAAAGGCGATGCGAAAAGTACATCATTCAAGCCATTGATGAAGACAATGTTGAGGTTCGTGCTCGCCAAATCACAACCTGCAACGTGATCAGTTAAGTGAGGAGCGCTGGCGAATTGACCTCTTCTCTGTTGCAACAAACCTCTTTCGTTCACAGAGCCTGCGTGAGGCAGGCGAATTGTACGCGGCCCCGCTGTTGGTGTCGTGCTGCGAACGCTTCGTGTCTGCCCTGGTTCCCCCGACTCTAGAGCAGCAACCCGGACCTGCGCAGCCAAGCTCACCACCCGCCGGAGTACCTGAAACCAAGAGGCCCAGAAAGGAGGATGGTGATGACGCGGGTGCCCGTAAGACGACGTCGTCTGGTTGGAAGAAGTACTTCTTCTGAAGTGCATGTGCCAAGGCACCAAACGCATCGCTGAGCTGCGACGATTCAAGGCGGCAGCAGCTTCTCGTGAGGGGTGTCCTCGCGAAAAGAGCCACGGAAGCTTCTGTGTGGTCTGCTCGGCCGTCGACAAGATGGTGTGGTCCAATAGAAATTCAATGCGGGGTACCCCGACCAACGACCAAAGGCCTGGGCGGTCAAAGTCCGTTTCGCCCTTTCCCCGTTCTTCTTCTTCTGCCGCCGGTGTGTGTGTCGAGGCCTTGGAGAAGACGAGAGAGCAAATGCTGCGCGGCACGTCTGTCCTACGGAGGAGGCAACAGGCTGCACGAAGCATCGTCGTTGGTCTGCCGATCACTACGGCAGGCCGCCGCGTTGCCTCCTCCTTGGTCACCACCGCCACCACCACAGGAGGTACTGCTCACGCCCGAGGAGTTACCACACGACTTCGTGGGCCGGCGCCCTCAAGTGTCAGAAATGAGCCTCCGGCCTCTTTCTTCACCTCCTCCTCCTCCGCCTCTTCTTCTTCTTCTTCTTCTTCTATTTCGTCTTCATCATCCACGACTACTTCCACGGCGACGAAGCCTTGTACCGCTACTTCTGCCTCTACTCCCCTCATAGCAACCCCCCACCACGGCTCCCTGGTCTCTCGAACGTTGCTGCAGCAGCCCCAGACGCAGGCGCGACACGTCTCCTCGAGCCCTGTGCCCGGGTCGCCTGCGTCCTTGGCCGCGGCCACGACGGCCATCATCCCGCCGCCTCCGGTCGACGCCGACGAGCGACAGCAGCGGCTGTCTCGAGCTGAGCGGGCACTGACCCAGGTCGTGCCCGCAAGCTTGCTGGCCGACTGGAAGCAAATCTTCCAGGTTCGTTCTTCTTCTCCCCCCCGACACACCGTCACCGTCTTTGGGCTCCGTCAGCGGCGCTGTTGTACCTGATGACGCAATGGTCAGTGTGGCGGCCAGCGTATCTGAATTTTCATTGGTCGACAAAAACAAAGCCCACCAACCACGCGAGGACTGGTTTTAATGCCTGCGACATTAAATTTCGCGGCCCCGCTTGTGCGTGGAGCGGCTCACTTCTCTTCCCTCAACGTGTGCCTTCTCCTCCTCCTCTAACAGAAACGATTCTGGAAGGAAGACTTGATGGCCGGCCTGTCCGTGACTATGGTGTCTATTCCCTTGAACCTCGCCATCGCCCTTGGTTCTGGTGTACCGCCCGAGGTGCGCCCGCCCATTCTCCTCTTTTCTATCTCCTCTCGTTTATCGTTGTTCGCGCGCGCGCGCGCGCTCTCTCTCACCACTCACACGGACCTGAGGGAATGCAATGATGGGATAGGTTAACCTTTAAACTTGACCGCTGGTGTGGGTGACAGGTTGGAATACTCACTGGTGTGGTGGCTGGCGCCACCGCGGCCGCTCTTGGCGGTTCAAAATTGTCCATCACAGGACCTGCAGCTGCCATGTCGATGGTATAATATTGATCACCTGCCTGCACTTTTATTTTGGCCATGTAACATTCCACTCTTGAGGAGAGGGAAGCAATGTTCACACACGAGGCTTGTTGTCGTGCAGCTTGTGGCCAATGCGGTGAGGGACCACGGCCTAGCCGGCTTGGCGATCGCGACTATGTGCTGTGGTGCCATGCAGATGACCACGGGCGCCCTGAAGCTGGGCGGCATTGTCAAGCTGACTCCAGCACCCGTGATGACCGGATTCATGACCGGAATTGGTATGCCTCGAAGATCCAAACCTTGAGCGTCATCTTCCACCTTCTTAGATTTGGAGTCTAAGTCCACAATGTGTGTGCGTGTAGGGGCGCTCATCATCACTGCCCAGTTGCCGCGCGCTCTAGGCATCCATACACTCAACATGGAAACCATCCGGCTCAACATGCCACATTTGTTCTCAGCAGTCGCAGATTCGTCGATGGAGCTGGCGTCAACCCTTGCCGCTGAGCATGCGAACCTCATTTCTCTTCCATCTCTTGGTACGTAGCCCTGACAATGACTCACGAGGGCCTCCATCTCTCTCTCTCTCTGGCTGACGCCTAGCGTTTCTCTTTTTTTTTTGGTGTGGCCGCAGGATTGGCCGCGCTCACCGTGGGTATCACCATGGGCCTCAACCGCACCAAACTAGCGGCCAAGCTGCCCGCCGTCATGGTGGCCGTGGCCATCACATCCACCCTGCAGGGCGTCCTCCAGATGCCCGGGGTGGAGATGATTGAACCGCTGCCGGCAATCTTCACTTCGGTCACCATGCCTTCGCTTCCATCCCTTGGCGAAACCGCGCACATTGCCGCACTCTCAGCTCTCTTCGTACGCTTTAACCCTCCTTCTTTCCCCCCCCCTCTCTTTCCTTGACTCAAAGGTGTGTGGTGTGCGTGGTTTGGTCGCATATCCTCATCACACGCCTGCTCTCCTCCTCGTGCCCTCCCCCCTTCAAACGAACAACAGTTTGCTATTGGCTCGCTCGAGAGCTTGCTGTCCTGCGGGGCTGTCGACAAGCTGGCCAAAGCGCGGCGCGGATTTGATCCCAACCAGGAGCTCGTCGGCCAGGGTGCGGCCAACATGGCCTGCGGCATGTTGGGTGGCATGCCGGCAACCAGCGTCATCGCGAGGTCCTCTCTGTCGGTCCTTGCTGGCGGAAAGACACGAAGGGTTGCTCTGTCCATGTCCGGCCTGATGCTCATCTCGACGGCGCTCCTGTCGGACGTGTTCCAGCACATCCCCGTTCCCACCCTGGCCGGCGTACTGCTTGCCGTCAGCACGCGAATGGTATGTACCATCACATCACGTCCCAATGCGAAGCAGTTTGGGTTCTTTCGCTCATCCTCTTCACCTGTACCTGTGTTCTCGCGTGCGTGTGCGATTTGTACGCAACAGATCGACGTGGATGAAATGAAGCAAATCTGGACAATGCGCAAACCGGAAGCATTGCTCCCAGTGGGCATTTCTGTGGCGGGCATGCTGGCCGCGGACCTGGTTGTGGGCGTTGCTATGGGCCTTACGAGCTCCTTGGCTCTCAATCTCTACCACCGAGGGGGATCCATGCCCCGACCATCGCTTCAGTACAGCATTCAAAATGTGCGTAGCAGGATTGTTGTAACCGTGTTTTTGGTATTGCTTGTTGTCCTCTGCGTGTTCATGAACGGCGCTGACGCGACTATCTCTTTCAACATCATCATCATCAACAACAACAACAACAATAGGATGAAATTGCCGAGGCGGGCAAGCGACTGGTAAGGGTCAGCTTGGGCGGTCAGGTGGACTTCTTGGCCGGCATGAGGGTTCAGCAAATGCAAATTGATCTTGATGACTCACTCAACTTTGGTACGACCTCCCCGCGCCTCCCCTTTAGGAAAAAGGCTGCCGGTTCTGCACTGACCTGATTGTTGGCAATTATTTGCCTTGCTTGTTTGGTTCGTGGCACCGGCGCAGGTGCGGCTGAGTGCCACAACGAAAATGACGAAAGTGTTGAGGCACACATCATGTCACCCACTGCCGTTGAAGTGGACATGAAAGGAGCCGCCATCACAGATGTGTCGGGAGCATTCCTGCTTGGTGAACTTGTCGCAGGACTGCAGCGCAGGGGACACACAGTCAAGGTCATCAATGCGCTGCCAGAATGCAGGGTACCCCTTCACTCACCTCTACCAGCATTTAATGCGCTCCCTGGTTGTTGGGCCTTATTTCTCGCGTCTGCTCATATGTCAACAACCAGGAGCTACTACTGAAGAGCCATGTGCCTGCTGAAGCTGTCCACAGTTGACTGTACGACAATTTGCAACCAAAAATACAACAAGTATTTTTTTGCACTACTGCTACAGCCACATCCAAACAGGGCAACCCAGGTCTCCTCTTGGGCGCCCGACGTGCAAGCTCTACTCGGAGAGCTCCCTCCCAAAGGGTGCACAAGGGCAGCCACCGCCAGAATTGCAAATTACCGGTATCCACAACCGGTTGTGGATACCGGTAATTCCTGGTGGCTACAATGGCCCGCTCTCCCGGGTTGGTTCCCCAGGAGGCTGGCCGCACACGCACACGCACAACCGCACACGCACACATTTTTGGCGGGAACAAGGCCTGCCTTTTCGCGTTGCTGCTGCTCTTTTTTCATTCCATTCGCGCGTACTCCTTCCCGCGTCCACGCACCATGGCTGCCGTACCACCTCCTCCTGCTCCTGCTCCCCCCACGCAAAGGAGGATCCTTCGAGCCCCCAAGTTACGAAGCCGGGAGGCGCGTGTAGCGTGTCCTCGTCCCCCGCCTCCCAATGGACAAGTTTCTATCCAAGATGTGTGTCACATCGCGCACGACTATGCCCGCGCGGTTAAAAGGTTCAGAACCAGCGGCATTGCCACCCAAGATGAAGAAGTGCAGGCGAGCCTGTACGCGAACGAAGTCAAGTCGGCCTTTTCCGGTACAAGCATTCTTCAAAGATCTTTGAGGCTCAATCCTGACGCCGATTCTTTCCTTCATTCTCTTGCTACGCAGATGGGCCAGTGGCTACGATTCCAGCTCTGATGCAGGCAATAGCCAACGTCCAGAATACGATCAACAACGTCCAGAATGCGGTCATCAACGTCCAGAATACGGTAATCAGTTTCCAGAACCTTACGAACGCACGGTACTTGAGGATGCCCAACCTTTGCTCGTCTTGTTTTCTCAATCTCGTCTCATAGCGTACTTGGCGCAGCGTGCATAACAAGGGACGCGGTGTCGATGATCCGATCGTGTTCCCGGCTGCTGCTGGGGCGCCCCTTCCTGCCGGCCTTCCCGCGATTCGCGATGAGATCAGATCCCTGTCGGTGGCCCAATGTGATGCCATCCTGACCTACTATGGCCTTCCTTTGGCGGGCACCAGATCGGTAAAGCATCGCACCATCGAAAGATTCCTTGGTTCTTCCAAGCTTCACGTGGCATGGTCTTCCCTGCAGCAGATCCATGCACCACCGAGCGTTTTTTGGTTCGCTCGGTGGAGCAGGTGCAGCCTGCGCCGCTTGCTCTTCCCGACGACCATGTTGCTGGTCTCGTAGTGCGGGTAGACGATGGTCTCAAAGGTCTCGCACAGCCACTTGGCCGCCCACCGATGGAGGTCGTCGACTAGGTCGCGTGTGCGCCGGCGCATACGCGCAGCGGCCCGACGCATCCGGCGGCGCCGCTTCTTTCTAACGTCACAGTCGGTCGTGCGGCCAACGAGATCGTCGAGGTGGTGGCACAGTCGCCCGATGCGCCCAAAGTCGTTGGCACCCAGCTCGTAGATGCGCGCCTCCTCGGGGCTATAGACCGTGAAGGGCGTCCGCACGCGGATCGATCGCGGCAGCAGCGTGTGGCGCGACGGCGGGGGCTTGGTTATCACCCCCTCCCGCCACGTCGGGCTGCTGTTGCTGTATCGGATGCTTCACGTCCAGTGGCACCGGTATGGAGATGTAGTACCGCCCGAGCTTGGTGCGCGTGACCCGGAGCTCGTGGTCCATCTTGTCCGTCACCTGCTGCACTGGTAGAAAATAAGGACTCGCAAGTGAAAAAATGTTCGGTCTGCGCACATGGTCATGAAAATCTCGTGCGTTTGCCCATCTCACGGCCGAAGTGATGGGAAAGTACTGATTTGGTCACTTAGTGGAGGTGTGGTACGAAGTTGCTGGGCATGCTCAGCTGTACGGGGAAAGGGGAGGGAAGCGGGCAACCTCATGTTAGGACTTTGGTTTTTGTGATAAAAAAACATCATCTCTCCACTTAGCGTTGCAGGTCTGGCGGATCTGGGGCTTGCGCCTCGCTTGCTGTCCACCCGCTCATCCACCTGCTCGTCCACCCGCTCATCTGCCCACTCATCCGCCCCTCTCCCTGTCCTCCCTCTATGGTGCGTGTGCGTGTGCGTGCATGTGTGGCGCGTCATGTGAGAGTACTGATCCTGCAGGAAAAGACGCCATGAGCTGCATGAAGGAGAAGTTGACAATAAATCATGTACAATAAGTGTTGGACAGCTCTGAATTGGTGGTTGTGACCTGACACCCTCTTGGACTTCGGTGAGGTCAACAACAAGGAGGGCTCTGTGAGGAATAAGAGGATAGATCAGCAAGTGTATGCTTGTGGAGATGTGAAGCTCATACCTTTGATCTGCTGTCCAAGGCACACTGTGATGGTCAAAGGGAGCTTGCAGCAGACACCCTGTGGGAAGAAGATCTTGATGCTCTAAGGCTTAACAATGACCTTCTTGGCCTGCATCAGGTTGCAGATCACCATCTTCAGCTTGTCATTGTTGGTTCACCAGGAAGGTAGCTTGGTGGCTTTCCACATCTTCATGTTCATCTTGCAGTGATGGAAACTTGCTGCAAACTGCTCATAGCCTGGAATTGTAATCTTCTTGATCATGGTGATGTACCTTGGACTGCTGCATTGGCTGCTACAATGTGATGGTCCCTTCTTTGTCAATGTGGTCTGGGTGGTCTTGAAGGTGCCATCAGCTAGCTTCCTCAAGATGTTGGCACCCTCAAGCAAATCTGCTGTGCTCAGTGTACTTACTTGCTGCATTGGTGAACATATGTTAGCACATGAGGGATGCAAAGGACAACACAAAGCAACAAATGAATGTACATCTATCTCAAAGTCATGTTCTTTGCACTCTTGGGTCGCTTCATTAGCTGTCTTCATTTTCTTCCTCTTCCTCTCCTCACTTTCTTCTTTGAACTGCTTAGGGGTTAGGATTTTTATTCGAATTTCCCAATGAATTTCCATTAAATTTTGAGTAAAATCAACTGAAATTTCCAAAAGAGTTATTTTAATTTTGGGTTTGAAATGGTAGTTCAGAAACTAACAGTTTTGTTACATAACAAAACAGATGGACAGCCAACAGAGAT
Source organism: Acanthamoeba mauritaniensis (assembly GCA_000826465.1). Lineage (NCBI taxonomy): Eukaryota > Discosea > Longamoebia > Acanthamoebidae > Acanthamoeba > Acanthamoeba mauritaniensis. The sequence continues at coordinate 751 of CDFE01042871.1, read as the reverse complement.
TTGCTGAAATAAAAGTAGGATTACTTTCAATCAAAGTCAATCAAAAAGTAACATTTGATTTCAGTGATTCTGAGCATGCAGTTGCACAGAACCATTAGTACCACAACTAAACTGGCTGTTGCAAAAATAAACTAAAGAAACCAAGAGTGTCATTTCATTGCACCATCAAAAGCAATGGTTTCAAAAGTACCTGCTACTTGTGTGTTTCAGCTGTGGCTTCCAAAAATTGAACATCATCTTATTCCCAAAGAAATGGCATATGGTGGCTTATTTCAGTGAACAGTAATTGGTGAAACAACAAAGAGAGCTGTTGTTGCCCAACAAAAACAAGAAGACAACCAAATTTCATTACTGTCAACCCCCTCACCAAAAAGAACACAACAACACCAACACCACCATCATCTACAACATGGACATCACACCAGGACAGGAGAATGAATGTCTGCAACACATCTATGCTTTTCCTGAGATTCAGGCCTTCATTGCTAGCCAAGAGGAGGAGGAGCAGGCCAGCCCCACTGGACGCCCCCCCACTACCTGGGGCTGGCACAGCCACTCCTTGCCCAACAGCTCCCTGTCCTCAACTGCTATGCTCAAGAGAAGCTGAGGGCTGTGCTGAGTCACTGGCCAGAGGACCAGCCACTGTACTGCAAGGCCTTGCGCTTGCAGCAGGAGGTATAATATTTCCACAACCAAATTCATAGTTTTGAAACTAAACCTTAGGGTTAGGGTTAGGGTTAGGGTTAGGGTT
>CDFE01042811.1:8400-18856 GCA_000826465.1 Acanthamoeba mauritaniensis | reverse complement strand
CGCCGCAGAACTGGCCCATCGCCTCGCGCGCGAGGCCGAGGCGGTGTGCCGACAATATCTTTCCAATGGACGGAGAGCCGGAAACTACTGGCAGGTTGGTGACGCCAAGAATACCAAGGGCCGCTCGATGTTCGTGCGACTGACCGGCGACCCATCTGGTAAACGCCGTCCCGGTAAATGGACCGATGCGGCGACGGGCGAACACGGCGACCTGCTCGACATCATCCGCCAATCCTGCGGTCTCGTCGATTTCCGTGATGTCGCCGAGGAGGCGCGACGCTTCCTCAGTCTTCCACCGCCCCAGCCGATGCCGGTTGTGACTTCCCGTCCATCGTCGGTCCCGATGGGCTCGCCGGAATCAGTTCGCCGGCTGCTTGCGATCTCGAAGCCGATCGCCGGCACACTTGTCGAGTTCTACCTGCGCCATCGCCATATCACTTATCTCGACGATCTCGCGGCGTTGCGATTCCACCCGCGCTGCTACTACCGTCCGGAGTCCGGCGGCCCGACCGAGACCTGGGCAGCGATGATCGCCGCCGTCACCGATCTCAAAGGCCACATCACCGGCGCGCATCGCACCTGGCTCGACCCGTCGGGGCGAGACAAGGCGCCAGTCGATACGCCAAGACGCGCGATGGGCCATCTCCTCGGCCACGCCGTCCGCTTCGGTGTCGCCGACGATGTGATGGCGGCGGGCGAGGGCATCGAGACCATGCTGTCGCTTCGCTGCGTCATGCCGACCATGCCGATGAACGCCGCGCTTTCGGCCGCGCATCTTTCCGCCATCCTGTTTCCGGCCACGCTGCGCCGTCTTTATATCGTCCGCGACGACGATCCGGCCGGCGACGGCGCGACGGAAAACTTGAGCACACGGGCGGAGACGGTCGGGATCGAGACGATCACGCTGTCGCCACACTGTGGCGATTTCAACGGAGATCTCCGCCGTCTCGGTCGCGATGCGTTGCGCGCAGCCTTACGGATTCAGATCGCCCCGGAAGACGTTGGCCGCTTCCTGCACCTGGACGTCTGCGCCGGGGCAGGGCGATGACGCAAGCGGCGCGTGCGGGGAGTGCGCCGTTATCGGTCTGGCTTCTCACGGTGTCGGAGAGGTCCGCGTCCTCGGCCTTCTGAGAGGGCGACCGTGCCGTCAAACGGTCCGGCCCGGCAATGGCGGTTGCCGGCTATTTTCCGCCGCGCCCTGCATTGTTTCCATCGCGCCGGGCGCGATGGAGGAGGGCGCTTTGCATCGCGAAGCAAAATAGCCGTCCCCCGCCATCCTCCGCTTTGCTTCGGCCGCTCCGCTTTGCTGCACGGTGCAGGTCCGGCCCGCCCGACGGCTTTTGTCGCCATGAAGGCCGCGATGGGCGCGGCCGATCCGACAAGGAAAGTCGCCATGACGACCGAAGACGACATCACCGGTTACGAGCCGCCGCACACCTCATCCCCGACCGAGCACTTGCTCGCCGAACTCCAGCTCTATGGCCACCGTCCGTTCGAGGACGAACCAGATCCGCGCCCGCTGCCGGACCCCCGCATCGCCGCCGGTGCCGTCGCCGACATCTTCGACGCCCTCATCGTCAGTCTCGGCGACACGCGCCTCGAACCCGACCTCCACGATCTCCTGTGGTCGACTGTCAATCTCTTCCATCGCGCAACCGACCGGATCGCACGTCACCTCGACGACAACGAGCAAGCGCAACGGCGCGGCCAGCGCGAACAGGACGGCTCCGAAGTGCGCTCGGTCGAACTGGAACGCCTCATCGCCGAGGGCCTGACGTTAAGCGAGCGTCGCAACGCCATGGAATTCTTCCGCGACCACGCCGCCGATCTCTTCGAACGGCACACCCACACGGCCTGGCGGCCGCGCACCGGATCGATGGTCAATCACCGCGCGCTCACCGCGGCCATGATCGACAGCCGCGACTACCTCGCCGCCAAGCGCCGGTCCGAGACCGAAGTGATGCTGCCGCCCGGGCCGAAGGTCGCCTTCACCGGCGGCGTCGACTGCAACGATCACCGCCTGATCTGGGACGTGCTCGACAAAACCCGCGCCAAACATCCCGACATGGTGCTGCTGCACGGCGGATCGCCGCGAGGCGCCGAACTGATTGCCGCCAAATGGGCCGATAGTCGCAAGGTGCCCCAGATCGCCTTCAAGCCAGACTGGACGCGACACGGCAAGAAGGCGGCGCCGTTCAAACGCAACGATGCCATGCTCGACGTTCTGCCGATCGGCGTCATCGTATTCCCCGGCGCTGGCATCCAGGGCAACCTCGCCGACAAGGCGAAGAAGCTCGGCATCCCGGTCTGGAAGTTCGGCAAAACGCATGACGAGGGTGGCGCGTAAGCGTCACCACCTTTTCATCGAATTTCCAAAACGGTGCGATGCGATAGCAACGCACCGCGAAATTTCTGCTGCCACAACGAGTCAATTTCGCTATGCTTCACGTTGCGCCGTGGTGGTGGTGGAAGGCGCAAACTTTCACATGTCTCGCACTCTTGTGACAGGATGAACCACCATGTTCACGATCGGTATCGTTCTCAATCTCACCGGGCTCGGTGTGTTCTGCTGGCTGCTGTTCTCGGCGGCGGTTTATGCCCTTCCGCTGTTTGTTGGATAGACCGTCGGCTTTCTTGCCCTTCACAACGGGGCGGGTGCGCTCGGCAGCGCAATGCTCGGATTGATGGCCGGCGTTGCGATGCTCGCAACCGCGCAAGTCATCTTCGCGCGGGTTGACGCGCCGCTTGCGCGTCTTGTCATCGCATTGGTGTTTGCGCTCCCGGCTGGGCTCGCGGGATATTTCGCGAAGCGGGGCCTGGCAGCGCTCACCATGTCCTCCGAAATTTGGCAGCAAGTGTTCGCGGCGACCGGCGCCATCGTCGTCGGCGCAACAGCGTGGCTACGGCTGGCCGATGCCCCGCCGCACGCCAGTGCATCGACCATCGATCATTCGACGGCGCGCGATCCCGGTCAGACCGTGACGTGAGATAGGGCTTGCTGGTCTCCGGCTCCCCGTTCGCGCCGGAGCATTTCAACGGCTGGCGGCATAACCTCGGTCAGGCCTGCTTCGGCGATCGATGTGGCTCCGTCGCGCCGATGGCTAGCCAACGGTCACGATAGGCGGTGCGTCTTAACCCGGATGTTCTGGAATTCACGAGCGGACAACGGCCCGGACAGGCACGACATTCTTCCGGATCGGCAGGGCCTATACTGGGAAGGCACATGTTCGCACGTTCCTCCTTGCCATGCTCTGTCATGCCGAGCGCGGGTCATCGGGTCTCTGTGATGGCCTGATCTGGCCGAACGACGGCTGCGCCTCGATCGGCTAGCTGCAATGCCGTCGTTCAACTTTCTTCCCCTGGCCTTTGGCCATTCCTCGCGCAAGACAAGAAAGTTGCCCGCCTGGCATCCTCCGCTGCGCTTCGGTCCGAAGACGGATGCAGCGCCGCTCGCCTCCGGCCTGTCGATCGCCATCGAGACCGCGATGGTCGCGGCTCGGAAACAGAGAGCAAGGAGAACTACCATGGCGAACATCGGCACCTTCACCAAGAACGAGGCTGGCGCTTTCATCGGAGAAATCGTCACCCTCAGCTTCCAGGCCAAGAACGTCCGCCTCATCCCCGAGACCAACCGGGCCAACGAGAACGCTCCGAGCCATCGCGCCTATGTCGGCCGCGCCGAGATCGGCGCCGCCTGGCCCAAGCGCTCCGCCGAACAGCGCGACTACCTCTCGGTCAAGCTCGACGATCCGAGCTTCAACGCTCCGATCTACGCGAACCTCTTCAACGACGAAGAGGGCGACAGCTACACCCTGATCTGGTCGCGGCCGCAGAAGGCCCGCACGTCCTCCGCCGATTGATCGATCCGCTCCTAGATGCCCCGCCGCGAGGCGGGGCATCAGCCGCGGCCTCAAGCCATCGCTGACCGCGCGAGCGGAGCGCGCAGGCGCCGCCTGTTCAAGAATAAGAAAGCCCTACGCAGCGGTTTGCGCCGAATAATCGTGTCGCAGATCGACGTCGCTCTTGAAGGCGTGGCCGCATGTATCGCAACACCAGGACAGCGTTGCACGATCGGCACAAACGAACTCAGCGCGCTCGGCAGCGAACAGCGTCTCGCCACACGACGGGCAATCCCGAAATCCCATGAAGCGTGCATATGCTACAAGACGAGAGCCAGTCGGCATCGGCGTATTCCTCGATCCCCGCATAGGGTTCCGATGTGAACGCGGCGTGACTGTCGGGACAATATCTCAAGGTCTTATTGTGGTTTGAATCCGGTCGAACAATGTCCTCGCCCGCGCGGCACTTGTGTGTCGTGCGTAAGCGAACAAGCTGCCGACGTCTCAGACGACCGGCCGGTCCGATTCAAGTCTTGCTACGCGACGGTTTCGATGCGCGCCGAAGCAACTCATCCGGTTCGACGCCCAAGACCTCCGCCAGCTTGCCGACCATGTCGATGGTCGCGGCGTAAACACCGCGTTCGAGCGAGCTGATGTAAGTCCGATCGACATTCGCCTCATACGCCAGCGCTTCCTGCGACAAGCCCTTGGCATGCCTGGTGCGGCGCAGATTGCGTGCGAACACCTCCCGAATCTCCATCGGAAAAGTGTTCGTCTTGTAGGGTATTTCACTACGGAGTATACTCGACAATCCGGCCCTGATAGCCCTGTTGAACGACGGACGAACTCAAGGGCAATCGGGATGCGAACCGCCGGAGGATATGGAGGAACGCGGGCAATCTGTTAATTGTCCAATAACCGTCATCGCTTTGCAGCAAGATCGACATAGTTCTGCAGACCGATACGCGGAGAGCGACCTGCGCGGGTCTATACCATGACACATGTAGCGTTTGACGATTACCCCCCGGACCAGCCGCATCTCACGCCTTACGATGAACGGCATCTCAAAACCTACCTGCGGCTGCTCGATGCCGATGAGGAAGGTGCCGACTGGCGCGAGGTCGTCCAGGTGATTTTCGGGCTCGACGCCGCGCAGGAGCCACAACGCGCGCGTCGCGTGCATGACAGTCATCTTGCACGGGCACGCTGGATGACCGAGACCGGCTACCGCGACTTGCTCAAGCCGCCATCGCAGTGATTTGAGAGCACGGTCTTTTTTGGCCGTCACAGCGGTTCCATCGCGTCTCGTCAACGCGCCCGCCGCAACACCGGTTGCGCCGGCAAGACTTCTCGATCTGCTCATCGCTCCGAATACTCGCCCTTGGAGGGGGCATGCCTCGGTTGGGGACCGAGTGCCGCAGGAGTGGTCGCATGCCTGACGACAAGGGGTGGCGGTCGCAGGATGCGACTTCCTATCTGGACCGCGTGCAACGCGCCGGGTTTGCCTGGGAATTCCTCCGGCGCAATCGGCGTTATCGCGGCGACTTCGAGATCATGAGCCGACACGTCGCAACAGGTACGGCCAGTGAAATGGAGGCGGCCTTAGCGCTTGGACAGCGCTGGGGCCTGAGCTTTCCCGTGCGATCCCCAACAACGCAGCGACCACGCGCTGATCCTCTGGGACGTCAGTGTGCTCCCGGATGCCATTGTGCTCACGGCATCACCGCCCGGAGCCCCGAGCCTCCTTCACTGCGATCACCTGCCTCCTGCCAGTTTTGCCGTGGACCGTGCCGACGGACGTCACGTCCTCTGGCGGGACCGGCACGACGATCGACGAATTTGGATCCTGCCTGACGCCAGCCCGTCCGGCCAGGTCGCAGCACTCATCCCGCTCGACAGCCACGTCCCGATGCGCCTGGAATCCGTTCTTCGCTTCTGGCAACGGTTGACGGAGCGACGTGCGCCCATCGTATCGCCGCTGACTGAGCAGCAGCGACATCGGCTGATCTTGATGCTGCGGGCGCTCGACGGCTGGCATGAACATGCGACCTACCGCGAACTTGCCGCAACCCTGCTCGATGCCGGCGTCAGTCGGCAAAGCCGCCGCGACTGGCTGACCTCATCCCGCCGTTCGCAGATCATCCGCCTCGTCAAAGACGGTATCCGCCGCATGGAAGGTGGCTATCTCGAATTGCTGACCGGCGGCTAGCATTCCCTCAGCACGACGTCCGACCCGCGCCACATCGAGGTGGAATCACGCGTGTCGTCAACCTCCTCGAGGGATGGTCACAAATCGCGTGTCGATCTTCGGCATCCTTGTGCCTCTCCTGAATTCGCAATGGTGCGCAGGTCACGCCGTCAATCACCCAACTGCACCCATGACGGCCGAACCCGCACCGGACGCGATTCATGAGCGACAAACCCGCCAATTCGCAGCAGCGTTATCTGCGCACGACGGAGGCCGGGCGTTTCCTTGGCCTGTCCGGACGAACGCTTGAAAAGCATCGCACCCACGGCACCGGACCACGCTATCGCAAACTGGGTGGCCGCGTTGTTTACGCGGTGGAGGATCTGCAAGCCTGGGCCGATATCGGCCTGCGTAACTCGACCAGTGATCCGGGCGAGGGCGTCGTTCATGCCGCAAAGCCGGTGGCCGGCGTTGGCCCGCTCGCCGGCAGGCGGTCGCGATGAGGGCGGATCGCAGCATGGTCGCGCGCCACCCAGCGAATGACTCGCGGAGCGCGCCCGCCAGCCCCACAACAGATGCACTCACCCATGTCGAATTGACCTGGCGCGCCAAGCAAAGCGAGCATCGCGTGCGCTTCGGGCATCCGGTCGCACGCGTGCGGCTCGGCCGCGACCGTCGCCGCATTTCGTTTGCAGCCGGCAGCATCTTCGCCGTCATCCGCTGGGAGGCCAATGATTTCGGCACCGTGCTATCGCGCGCCGATATTCTTCGCGCTGTCGGCGCAGGTGAGAGCTGCACCACCGTCCCGCAGGTCGAGCCCGGCGGCGCCATTCTCCTGACGCTGTCTGGATGGCCGAAAGTCGAACGTGTCTTGCAGGCCATCGACGACGTCGAGCAATTGGGTATTGATCCCGCCGACGCAGCACCCGAGCACTGGCACCACGTCCATAACCGTCTGAGCGTCAACGAAGCGCCGCGTCGTTACACGCACACCCGGCATCAAGCGTGGCTCAAGCGGCGGAGGATCGCACCATGACGCGATCCGCCTGGGTGATCGTCGTCACGCTGCTCGCCGTTCTGGCCATCGCGTCAACCATCGGCGACAATTCGCGCCCCCAGTATATCTGGAACCTCACGCCGAGCGTACCGCTCGGACTCTACAGCCTGCACTCGCCATCACATTTGCGAGTCACGACCCTGGTGGCCGCAATTCCACTGGAGCCGCTCGCCTCCGCGCTCGCCGAAGGCGGTTACCTGCCGCGTGGTGTTCCGCTGCTCAAGCGCGTCTTCGCACTTCCCGGACAGACTGTTTGCCGCATCGGCACACGGATCAGCGTTGACGGCATCGCCGCCGAGCCGGCACGCGAGCACGACTCCCGCGGCCGGCCGCTGCCGGCCTGGCACGGCTGCCGTGTCCTCGCCGCCGACGAAATCTTTCTCATGAACTGGGACGAGCCCGACAGCCTCGATGGCCGCTATTTCGGTCCGCTGCCGCGCAGCGCGGTCATCGCGCGCGCCATTCCGATTCTCACCGACGAGGCCGGCGACGGACACCTGGTCTGGCGCGCCCCGACCGAATGATCTCAACCACACCGCCATCACCACCACCAGCACAGGAGCAGACCATGACCCAGATCGGCACCTTCACCCGCACATCGGACGGCTTTTCCGGAAGCATCCAAACCCTGACTCTCAAGCGTGACGTCATCATCATCGTTCCTGCGATCGCGACCGAAACCGACAATGCGCCCAACTACCGCGTGATGGCCGGCGATGTCGAAATCGGCGCAGGCTGGAAGCGGCGTGGCGACAAGGCCGGAGACTACGTCTCACTGCTGATCGACGATCCGTGTTTCACGCAGCCGATCCGCGCCAACCTGTTCGAGTCGACAAGTGACGGCAAGACATTCCATCTGCTGTGGACCCGTCCGTCGCGGCGGGCCGCACGTGACTAGGCCAATCTCGCACCTTCACGACCGGCGCAAGATGTACCGGTCGAAGGCAAGCGCGCCACCATCGCACAGAACACATGCGGTAGCACGAACACTGGCCGCAGTGCTCATCAGTGCGGCGTCTCTCGCGATCTCCTTTCCCGTCCCGGCCCGTGGTGAACCGGTATCGATGAGCACCGGCGAAACCGCCGATCGATGGTCGGCATTCATCTCGGAGGCCGCTGAACGCTTCGCCATCCCGGCGGCGTGGATACGCGCAGTGATGCATGTCGAGAGCAGGGAAGACCCCAAGGCGATCTCGCCAAAAGGCGCGGTCGGATTGATGCAGGTCATGCCGAAAACCTATGAGGAGTTGCGTCTCCGCTATGCACTCGGCATCGATCCCACCGATCCGCACGATAACATCCTGGCCGGTGCTGCGTATCTGCGCGAGATGCATGACCGCTTTGGCCCGCCCGGCTTCCTTGCGGCCTACAATGTCGGTCCTTCGCGCTATGAAGACCATCTCGCGACCGGCCGCCCGCTTCCCGACGAGACGCGCAACTATGTTGCGGCGCTCACCCCGCTGCTGTCTGGCGTGCTGCCTGCCGACAGTGCGTCGCTTGGCACAGAACCGAACACATGGCGCAAGGCGTCACTGTTCGTTGCACCATCGCCTCGCACATCATCCGACGCGCTTGCGGCGCTCACGCCGCAGACATCGCGCATCAAAGCCGACAGGGCGATTGCCGACCTTTCGGCACTCACGCCGTTTTCCGTGGGGCTGTTTGTGCGAAAGAGCGACGCGCCACGCGCACGGTGACCGCCTGCCAGCTTTATCGTGCTCCAGAGGGCATTAGCGTCGATCAGCCAGGAATTTCCGAGAAAACCAGCAGACCAGCGATGGATGGCAAGATTAAAGCAAACGGTGCCCTTCGGTGCCCGTTTGCAAAAAAGCGTTGTCTGCACATTGGTTAGCGCACTTCGCGCCACGCTCGCGTGGTCGGAGCGGTCCGCGTCTGTCGCTTTGTCGTTTGATTTCAATGCGCCCAGTGACACCGCTCCAGATCGCCACCTCCGTTACCGCCCGAACGCGACCCTTGCTCGGCGATATGCGCTGTCGATCGCAGCCCGCCGATCTCCAGTATTTGTGCGCGCCTTTACGCCGGCTGTCTGCTTCATCTTGCGCCCGGCATTGCCGTGCCCAAACTCTTCGGCATGAGCGATGATCCCTCAGACTTCCGCGTCCGCCCTGGCCGTATCCGCGATCGCGGAGGCCGATTCGACCGACGGCCTCGCTCGTTCATCGACCAGGTGCTGAAGGCCACGGCCAAAGCCAACGGTGCGGCGTTGACGCCCGCACGGTTTGCAAACCGAAAACGCCGCGGTCCTGGCGCTCCGCGTCCCCGGAAAGGGAAGTGCTCCCGGATCGGCCGCGGGCAGGCCGCGGCCGATCGCCTGAAGCGCGCCGCTGCGCGCCGTGGTGCCGGCGCGCGCCCGCGCCGGGTGATCGTGAAAGGACTGATTGTCAAACTCAAGCTCGACAGTAAGCGCGCGGATGCACACCTGCGCTATCTCCAGCGCGACGGCACCACGCGCGATGGTGCGCGCGGCACGCTTTACGGCCCTGACGCCGATGCAGCGGACGGCCGCGCGTTTCTGGACTGCGGGCGTGAGGACCGCCACCAATTCCGATTCATCGTCGCTCCCGAAGATGGCGACCGATTGCAGGACCTGCGCGGTTTCACCCGTGACGTGATGCGGCAGATGGAGGAAGACCTCAGCACGAAGCTTGATTGGGTCGCGATCGATCACTTCAACACCGGCCACCCGCACAGCCATGTCATCATCCGGGGCCAGGACGACCTCGGCAAGGATCTGATCATCGCGCAAGATTACATTACCGACGGCCTGCGGCTTCGGGCCGAGGAGCGCGTGACCTTGGAACTCGGTCCGGAGACGGATATCGAGTTGCGCCGCAGGCTGGAGGCCGAAATGACGGCCGAACGTTTCACGCACCTCGATCGCATCCTGGTCGAGGAGGTGCCGACACGGCTCCTCGATTTGCGGCCGGCCGCCGGTCAACTGCGGGCCGACCTCGACGAGACGCTGTTCATTGGTCGGCTGAAGACGCTGGAGCGTTACGGCCTCGCGACGCAGACCGAACCCGGTGTCTGGTCGTTCTCCGAGAAACTGGAGCCGACGCTGCGTGAGCTGGGTGAGCGCGATGACATCATCAAGACTATCCATCGTTCATTGGCGGAGCGAGACGAGGAGCGGGCACTCGGCAGCTATGTGCTGCATCATGGAACGACGCCGGAGTCCGTCATCGGGCGAGTGATTGGCAAACGGCTCGATGATGAGCTTGGCGACCGCATCGGTGTCGTCGTCGACGGTGTCGACGGGCGGGTCCATCATGTAGCGCTCTCGGAGGCCGCAAGCGCCGAGCCGCCGGCGGTCGGAAGCATCGTTCAGGTCGGTAGCGCCTCGACCGGCTC
>CDFE01042802.1:9677-73697 GCA_000826465.1 Acanthamoeba mauritaniensis | reverse complement strand
CCCCGACGCTGGAGCCGTCCGCCACCGGTTTGATGACATAAGGCGGCGCCATGACGTGCCCTTTCGCCACCTCAGTGCGGGTCAACGTCAGTCCTTCCGGCACCGGCACCCCCGCCGTCGCCATCACCGTCTTGGCGAGATCCTTCTGCATCGCCAGCGACGAGGCCAGCACCCCCGAATGCGAATAGGGAATCCCCAATGTTTCGAGCACGCCCTGAATGGTGCCGTCCTCACCCGGCCGGCCGTGCAACATGACCAGCGCGGCATCGGGCTTCAGCGTGTCCAGCACGGTCGCGATGTCGCGTTTCACGTCGATGCGTGTGACCCGGTAGCCCTTGCGCTCCAGTGCATCGGCGCAAGCCTTGCCCGAGCGCAGCGAGACTTCCCGTTCGGATGACCATCCGCCCATCAGCACGGCGACGTGTTTGAATTGACTCATGACCTCTCCCAATTCGCCCTACCTACGCTGATTTGAGCCGATGACCAAGCCGCCGCGATTCAGATAATGTCGCGACCGCACCGAATCCGGCGTCTCAACCAGTCTCCAAAAGAAAGCCATTTCCATGATCAGAGCCTGGCTCGACATGTCCCCCGCTGGAATTTTCCTCGTCCTGATCGGGCTGTATTTCGGCGTGACGCTGCTGCTGGCCGCGATCACCTTTCGCCGTCCGTTTGCCCAGCCCACGCAATCACTGACCGGCGTCGTCGCACCCTTTTTCAATGCAGTCGCGATTCTGTTTGCGCTGCTGACCGGCTTCCTCGCCGCCGACGTGGCCGAGCGCGGGCGACAGGCCTATCGCGTAGTCCATACGGAGGCCGGCGAGCTGCGCAACATTCATACGCTCAGCGTCGCGTCCGTCTCGGACATGCGCACCATCCGTACGGCGCTCAAGGCCTATGTGACATCGGTGGTCGCAGACGAGTGGCCGGCGATGGAAGGGACGCGCGTGTCTCCATCCGCAACTGCAGCCTATGACAACCTGCTGCGCGAAGTGAGTATTCCGTCGATCGCAAAAGCTTCCGGACCTGCCGTGCAGTCCGCGCTGCTCACCGCCGCGCTGCATGTCGGTACGGCGCGCGACGATCGCCTCGCGCTGTCGTCGGATCATACCAACGATCTGAAATGGCTCGTGGTGATCGTGCTCGGCCTGATCACGCAGGTTGCGATCGCCCTGGTTCATCTCGATAAACCGCGGGCGTTTTTCGCATCGCTGATCGTATTCTCGACTGCGGCGGTGGTGGCGCTCGGTATCCTGGCGCTTCAGGAATATCCGTTCGACGGCGCGTTTCAGGTGTCGCCGGAGCCGATCAAGGCGCTGCAGTCATTGAGCGACTGAGCGCTTAGCTGCGCTCCACCCCGATCCGCTTGATCTCCCAATGCAGATCGATGCCTGAGTTTTCCATCACGCGTGCGCGTACGGTTTCGCCGAGCGTCTCGATGTCGTGCCCGGTCGCGTCACCCGTGTTGATCAGAAAATTGCAATGCATCTCCGACACCTGCGCAGCGCCGACACGAAAACCGCGCATGCCCGCCGCGTCGATCAGTTTCCACGCGCTGTGGCCCGGCGGGTTCTTGAACGTCGAGCCACCGGTTTTTTCGCGGATCGGCTGCGCGGTCTCACGATGATTCTGCACCTCGGCCATGCGAGCCCGGATTGTCTCGGGATCGGTGACGCGCCCCCGGTATAATGCAGAGGTGAAGATCACCGACGTGTCGACGCCTGAATTGCGATAGACGAATTTCATGTCAGCGTTGGAGAACGTGATCTTCTCGCCCGCGCGCGTGACGCCCCTCGCCTCGACCAATACATCCTTGGTCTCGCCGCCGTTGGCGCCTGCATTCATGCGCAACGCGCCGCCGATCGAACCGGGAATTCCGAAATAGAATTCCAGCCCGCCGATATTTGCGGCGGCAGCGGCTTCCGCAACCCGTTTATCAAGTGCAGCCGTTCCCGCCCGCACAGTGTCGCCCTCGGCTTTGGTTTCGCCGAAGCCACGCGGCGACAAGCGAATGACGACACCACTGACGCCGCCGTCGCGTACGATCAGGTTCGAGCCGACGCCTACCGTGTAGACGGGAATGTCCTGCGGCAACTTCGACAGAAAATAGGCGAGGTCGTCTTCATCCGCCGGCGTGAACAAGACTTGCGCCGGACCGCCGACGCGAAACCACGTCAGGGGCGCGAGCGACTCATTCGCCAGCAATCGCCCGCGTAGATCGGGCATCGCAGACTTGAGATCAGCGCTGATGTCAGGGAAGCTCACGCGATTACCCCAGCGCCTTCAACTCGCCGGGCAACGCATAGGCCCACTGCGTGATATTGCCCGCGCCGAGGCAGACCACGAAGTCATCCTTCTTCGCGATGTCGCGCACCAGCGACGCAAGCTTCTCAGGGCCTTCAAGCGGGATCACTTCGCGGTGTCCATGGGCGCGCAGGCCAAGCACGAATGAATCGCGATCGATGCCCGGGATCGGATCCTCACCGGCCGCATAGATGTCGGCGACGACGACGGTATCCGCATCGTTGAAGCAGGTACAGAATTCCTCGAACAGCGACTGCAGGCGCGTATAGCGATGCGGCTGCACCACGGCGATGACCTGGCCCTTGGTCGAATCGCGCGCGGCCTTGAGCACGGCCGCGATCTCAACCGGATGATGACCGTAGTCATCGACTACGGTGACGCCGTTCCATTCTCCCGTCTTGGTGAAGCGCCGTTTCACGCCGCCAAACCCGGCGAGCGCCTTGCGGATCGCTTCATCCGAAATGCCGATCTCGTGCGCCACGGCGATCGCCGCCGTCGCGTTCAATGCGTTATGACGCCCGGGCATCGGCAGCACCAGATCCGCGATCCGGTGAGCAACATCGGTCTTGCGGTGGCGGAATTCCACCTTGAACTTCGATCCGCCGCTGAACGGCACAAGATCGACCAGCCGCGCGTCGGCCTGCGGATTCTCGCCGTACGTAATGATGCGCCGGTCCTCGATCTTGCCGACCAGCGCCTGCACCACCGGATGATCGGTGCACATCACCGCGAAGCCGTAAAACGGAACGCCCTCGACAAATGCCCTGAACGCATCCTGCACGGCATCGAAAGTCTTGAAGTGATCGAGATGCTCGGGGTCGACGTTGGTGACGATGGCGACGTCCGCGGGCAGCTTAAGGAAGGTACCGTCGCTCTCGTCGGCTTCCACCACCATCCAGTCGCCCGCACCGAGCCGCGCGTTGGTCCCGTAGGCATTGATGATACCGCCATTGATGACGGTGGGATCGAGTGCACCTGCATCGAGCAGGGTCGCGACCATCGAGGTCGTGGTGGTCTTGCCATGAGTGCCGGCGATGGCGATGCAGCTTTTCAGCCGCATCAGCTCGGCCAGCATTTCAGCGCGACGAACCACCGGAATACGCAAGCCGCGCGCGGCGATCAATTCCGGATTGTCACGCTTGATTGCGGTCGAGACCACCATCACGTCCGCGCCGTTCACGTTCTCGGCCTTGTGGCCGATGCTGATCTTGATGCCCTTGTCGCGCAGCCGGGTGACGTTGGCGTTCTCCGAAGCATCCGAGCCCTGCACCGTATAACCGAGGTTGCACAGCACCTCGGCGATGCCGCTCATGCCGATGCCGCCGATACCGACGAAGTGAATGGGTCCGATCTCGCGCGGCAGTCTCATACATCAATCTCTCAGTGATCGGGATACGCGGCGTGGTCCGGCATCCATGACGTCCTTCAAACAGACGAAGCTGGCCGGGACAAGCCCGGCCAGCTCAGAAAAATAGCACGATTCTTTTCAAATCAGGCCCGGAGGAGCCCGATTCCGCCGGTTACTCAGCGGCTTCGGGGCAAGCACCGGCGGGAACCAGCCTGGCCTGCCGCATATCCAGCCGATGGCTAGCGATCGCCAACAGGAGACCCGCCAACGGCACCAGCGCCGCGATCCACGGCACCGCCTCGAGTCCCGGCCCGTGATCAATGACCAGACCGCCCAGCCACGCACCGATCGCATTGCCGAGATTGAACGCCGCGATGTTGAAGCTCGACGCCAGCGACTGGCCCGCCCCATGCGCCTTGTCCAGTACCCACATCTGGAGTGGCGGCGCTGTTGCGAAGGCGGCGACGCCAAACAGACCTGCGAAGATAACCATTGCGATCTTGTCGTGAAGCACGAACGTCATCAAGGCGAGCACCAGCGCCAGAGCGAACAGGCTGCCGAACACCGTCGGCATGAGCCGCTTGTCCGCGAACCGTCCACCGAGCAGGTTGCCAACCAGCAAGCCGATGCCGACCACCAGCAGGACTGGCGACACGGCGGCATCAGAAAAGCCGGTGACCTTGGTGAGCAGCGGAGCGAGATAGGTGAAGACAGCGAACACGCCGACCCATCCAAGAACAGTCGTGAGCAGACCTGCAAGCACGGGGCCGCGCTTCAAAACCGCAAGGTCTTCCCTGAGATTGAAGGGTTCAGGCGCCGACTTACTGGCCGGAACCAATGCTGCGATGATCGCGAAAGCAACCACGCCGACCAGCGTGACGGCCCAGAATGTCGCGCGCCAGCCGAAATGCTGACCGAGCCAGGTCCCGAACGGCACACCGAGGATGGTCGCGACGGTAAGGCCCGTGAACATGATCGCGATGGCCGATGCCTTCTTGTCGGAAGCCACCAGCGAGGTCGCAACCACAGAGCCGATCCAAAGAATGTGCCATGCGCGAATGCCGTGAGCACGCGCGCAGCCATTAGGGTCCAGTAGTTCGGCGCGATTGCACAGGCGAGGTTGCCGATCGTGAAGACGGCCATCAGCACCAGCAGTGCCGTTTTGCGTGGCCAGCGCGCGGTCGCGATGGTCATGACCGGCGCGCCGACCACGACGCCGAGGGCGTAGCCGGAAATCAGCAGGCCTGCGGCCGGGATGGAAACGCCCAGATCGATTCCGACCTGGATCAACAGACCCATGATGACGAATTCAGTGACGCCGATTCCGAAGGCGCCGGCGGTGAGAGCGTAGAGTGCGAGTGGCATGGTGCAGTCCTCAGCGAATCCGGCCAACCGCCGGTATTCACGAGAAGTGGACGCAAAGCCATTCGTGAACTAGAGTTGCCTAAGTAACAATATTTATGAACTGAAGTCACAATGTCACGGCAGGACATCAACCGATCCGGCGAGATGGAAGTGTTCGCCCGGGTGGTCGAGCTGGGCGGATTTTCCGCGGCGGCGCGCGCCTTCCGTATGAGCCCGTCAGCAGTCAGCAAGCTGGTGGCTCGGCTGGAAGCGCGGCTCGGCGTGCGTCTGATCAACCGCTCGACCCGCAAGCTGCAACTGACACCGGAAGGCACGGCCTATTACGATCGCAGCGTTCGCATCCTCGACGACATCAATGCGGCGGAACACGAAGCTGCCGTCGGCGCAATCCCGCGCGGCCGGGTGCGCGTCAACACCAGCGTGCCGTTCGGGCTGCACTGGCTGCTGCCGCTGCTGCCCGGGTTTCTCAAGCTGCATCCCGGCGTCAGCATCGACGTGTCGCTGACCGATACCGTGGTGGACCTGATGGAAGAACGCGCGGACATCGCCATCCGCGTCGGGCCGCTACGCGAATCCCGTTTGCTTGCGCGCAAACTCGGCGAGAGCCGCATGATTGTGGTCGCCGCACCCGCCTATCTCGCAGAACACGAAACGCCGGGCACGCCAGCCGATCTTGCCAAACACAACATGCTCGGTTTCTGCTTTGCCAAACAGATCGACGGCTGGCCGTTTCGTGACGGCAAGGGTGGCATTGTCACCATCCCGCCTGTGGGGAATACATTGGTCTCCGATGGCGAAGCGATGCAGCGGCTAACGGTTGCCGGCGCGGGCCTGTCTCGCCTCGCCCGTTTTCACGTCGATGCGGATATCAAGGCAGGACGACTGGTGCCGGTGCTCGAAGACTTCAATCCCGGCGATCTTGAACCGATCCATGCCGTGTTCGTCGGCCACCGTGGACAGTTGCCCGCGCGTGTACGGGCGTTTCTCGATTATCTCGTGGAGAATGTGCGGCTTTAGGAAGCGAAGACCTAAATCCCGGCGACCTTGATCAGTAGATCGGCGAGCCGCTCGGCGGCATCGAGCTTGCCGACCGTGCGCGCGCCGGTGCCCATCGCGCTCAGCCGCGCCGGATCGGCGGCGAGTGCGGAAATCTCCGCTGCAAGGCGGTCAGGCGTGAACTCGGTCTGGGAAATGCGGATCGCGCCAGCGGCTTTCTCGAGTACACCTGCATTGGCGTACTGGTCCTGATCAATCGCGCCGGGCAGCGGCACCAGAATCGAGGGCCGGCCGATCGCTCCGAGTTCGGCGACAGTCCCTGCGCCCGAACGCGACACCACAAGATGCGTCGCAGCGAAGCGCGCCGGCAGGTCTGTAAAGAACGGCGCCAGTTCGGCTTCGATCTTGAGCCGGTCATACACCGCGCGCACGCGGCTCATATCCTCGTCACGAACCTGCTGAACGAGACTGAGCCTGCGCCACAGCGCCGGCTCCAGCCGCTCGATCGCAGGCGGCACGACGTCGGCCATTACCCGTGCGCCCTGACTGCCGCCGACCACGAGCAGGCGCACAGGACCATCAGAGTCCGGCGAAATATACGGCACGGCAGCGGCGGCGAGAATCGCGGGCCGCATCGGCGTGCCGGTCACCGTCGTCTTGCCCGCAAGCGCAGGATCGCGATCCAGCACACCCGGCAGCGACGTCGCAATCGCGCTGACTCGCGTCGACAGCAAGCGGTTGGCGCGGCCAAGCACAGCATTGGAATCATGAATGACCGTCGGAATGCCAAGCAGCTTCGCCGCGATCAAGGGCGGCAGCGTCGGATAGCCGCCGAAGCCGACAACGGCCTTTGGCTTCCGACGCAACAGCAACGCCAGCGACATCGCGCCACCGGCCGCGAGCAGCGTACCGGTCCGCGCCAGCGCCCACGGCGTGCGTCCGCGCACGGTTTCGCTCGGCACCACGTCCATCATGTCGCGCGTGAACATCCCGCCATAACGCAGCGCGCGGGAATCCGTCATCAATCGCACCCGCACGCCGCGCTTCATCAGCGCAACGCCCAGCGCCTCGGCGGGAAACAGGTGGCCACCCGTTCCGCCAGCCGCCAACATGATGAGAGGTCTGTCAGGCATCGAAATACTCGCGGATCACGCGAAGCTGTGCGCGGCGTTGGCAGCGCTGATGGATTCCATTTCCACGCGCGGGCGCTGCCGCGTCAAGGCCAGCAGCATGCCGACGCCGTAAGCCAGCGAGATCATCGACGATCCGCCATACGAGATGAACGGCAACGTCATGCCCTTCGCCGGCATCAGATGCAGGTTCACTGCCATGTTGATCGAGGCCTGAATGCCGAACATGATCGCAAGGCCTGCGGCCGAAAAGCGCGCGAACAGATCCTCGCTGGCATAGGCGCGTGACAGCGCGCGGATGACGATAAAGGCGAACAGCGAGAGCAGCACGAGACACAGGATGATTCCGAATTCCTCGGCCGCCACCGCAAACACGAAGTCGGTGTGGCTGTCCGGCAGAATACGCTTCACGGTGCCCTCGCCCGGCCCTTGTCCGAACCAGCCGCCATGGGTGAAGGCTTCCATCGCGGTATCGACCTGGAAGGTATCGCCCGACGATGGGTCCATGAACCTCTTGATGCGGCCCGCAACGTGCGGCACCATCATGTAGGCGCCGAACAATCCGACCGCACCCGCGCCCATCAGACCGAAAACCCAGATCATCCGCATGCCTGCGATGAAGAACAGCGCGCCCCATACCATCAGCAGCAGCATGGTCTGGCCGAAGTCCGGCTCTAGCACCAGCAGCGTGACGGTCATCAGCAGAAGCCCGAGCGCCATCGACGTCGCGGGCATTTCCGGCCGCTTGGCGGATTCCGCGAACAGCCAAGCCACCAGCACCACGAATGCGGGCTTCAGGGATTCCGATGCCTGAATGTTAAGGCCGAGAATGGTGATCCAGCGCTTCGCGCCCTTCACCTCGGGTCCGAATAGCAGCGTCGCCACAACCAGCACAATGCTGATCGTAAACACGATCAACGCACTGCGGCGCACCTGCCGCGGCGATAGGAACGAGACGCCCAGCATCACGATCAGCGAGGGCACCAGAAAGAAAACATGCCGGTTGAAGAAGTGAAACGGATCGAGGCCGATGCGCGCCGCCACCGGCGGACTCGCGGCCAGCGACAGGATGACGCCGCCCAGCATCAGCGTGATGAACGCCGCCAGCAGCAGCCGATCCACCGTCCACCACCATTCGCTCAGGGGCGTGCGTTGTTCGCGGGAGATCATGTGCGTGTCCTGCGCAAAAGATTAACGGGTTATTACTCCCGCATCATGGTTGCCGAAGGGTTAAAGATGGACGGATACGAGAAAAAATCTCGTCAAAGTGTCTGAAATATCCAAATTCGAAGGTACGAATATCGCGGCGAACAGGTGCCTCTCCCTCTCCCCGCCTTTGCGGAAGAGGGAGAGGGATTCACACCGACTTCAGGCCGCCCGGCAGCGCATCGGCGACCTTGCGGAAATATTCGCCGCGCTTCTCGAAATTCGGAAACTGGTCGAACGACGCGCAGGCCGGCGATAACAGCACCACCGGCTCCACCACCCCCGATGCTTCCGCTTCGCGCGTGGCATTCGGCACGGCCACGTCCAGCGTCTTGCTGATCTCGTGCGGAACATCGCCGAGCGCCTTCGCGAACTCTTCCGCAGCTTCGCCAATCAGATAGGCCTTGCGGATGCGCGGGAAGAACTCGCGCAGGGATTCGATACCGCCGGTCTTGGGCTTGCCGCCCGCGATCCAGAAAATATCCTTGAATGACGACAGCGCACGCGCCGCGGCGTCTGCGTTGGTGCCTTTCGAATCATTAATAAACAGCACCCGGCCATTGCGGCCGATCTGCTCCATGCGATGCGCAAGGCCGGGAAAACTGCGCAATCCCTGCTGCAACGTCTCGTTGCCGACCCCAAGCGCCAGCACTGCGGCCGACGCACATGCTGCATTCTGCGCGTTGTGGCGACCGCGCAACGAGCCGATCTCCGCGACGCTGGCGATCCGCGACCGCGCGCCGTCATCGACACGAACGATGGTGTCGCCTTCAAAACAAATGCCGTCGGCCACCGGATGCCTGACTGAAACGCGAACGACGTTCTTGCCAGCCTGCGCCACGCGGTCTGCAATCGCCGCGCACCAGTGATCGTCGACGCCGATGATGGCAGTGCCGTTCCGCTGCACGCCGGTGACCAGACGCTCCTTCACCGCAGCATAGTGTTCGATGCTGCCGTGGCGATCGATGTGATCTTCGGTGATATTGAGCAGGATACCGACGGTCGGATCGAGCGAGGGCGTAAGATCGATCTGATACGATGACATCTCGATCACATGGACGCGGCCTTTCGCCGGCGGCTCCAGCGAGAGGATCGCGGTGCCGATATTGCCGCCCATCTGCGTGTCGTAACCGGCCTCGCGCATCAGATGTGCCACCAGCGCCGTGGTGGTCGACTTGCCGTTGGTCCCGGTGATAGCGATAAACGGCGCGTCCGGTGCATGACGTTTGCGTTCGCGACAGAACAGTTCGATGTCGCCTATCACTTCGACGCCTGCGGCTTGCGCGGCAACGACGGTCCAGTGCGGCCGCGGATGGGTCAGCGGCACGCCGGGCGTCAGGACCAGCGCCGCGAAGTTCGCCCAGGAAACCGCACGTAGATCGGCGGTGATGAAGCCTGCTTTCGCGGCTTCGGCCAGCTTCGCGGGCGTGTCGTCGCTGGCGATGACTTCCGCGCCGCCCGCCTTCAGCGCGTAACAGCTTGCAAGCCCGGATCCGCCGAGGCCGAACACCGCAACCGTTTTGCCTTTAAAGGAAGTGACCGGCGTCACGCGCTCACCGCAGCTTCAGCGTCGAAAGGCCGGCCAGCGCCAGCATCACCGAGACGATCCAGAAGCGGATCACGATCTGCGGTTCGGTCCAGCCCTTCTGCTCGTAGTGATGATGGATCGGCGCCATGCGGAAAAAACGCTTGCCGGTCAGCTTGAACGACGCGACCTGCACAATCACCGACAACGCCTCAACTACGAACAGGCCACCGATCACCGCCAGCACGATCTCATGCTTGGTCGCGACAGCAATCGCGCCAAGCATGCCGCCGAGCGCGAGCGATCCGGTGTCGCCCATGAAAATCGAGGCCGGCGGCGCGTTGAACCAGAGAAATCCCAACCCCGCGCCGAGCACAGCGCCGCACAGCACCGCGAGTTCGCCGGTGCCGGGGACGTAGCGGATTTGCAGATATTCCGAGAACACCGCGTTGCCGACGAGATAGGCAATCATGCCGAAGCTCGCAGCCGCGATCATCACTGGCACAATGGCGAGACCATCGAGGCCGTCGGTGAGGTTCACTGCATTGCCGGCGCCGACGATGATGAACATGCCGAACATCACGTAGAACCAGCCGATGTTCAGCATGAAATCCTTGACGAAGGGGATCGACAGCGCTGTGACCGACGCGTCGCGTCCGAACCAGACGATGCAGGCGCACGCGATCAAGGCAATCAGCCCTTCGACCGCAAGGCGCGAGCGTCCGGAGAATCCCTTGTCGGTCTGCTTGGAGACTTTCAGGTAGTCGTCATAGAAGCCGACGAAGCCGAAGCCGAGCGTGACCAGCAGCACGATCCAGACATAGGCGTTGCGCAGGTTGGCCCACAGCAGCGTCGCGACGATCAGGCCCGACAGGATCATCAAGCCACCCATGGTGGGCGTGCCCTTCTTGGTCACCAGATGCGTCGGCGGACCGTCAGCGCGGATCGGTTGCCCCTTGCCCTGCGCGAGGCGAAGCTGGTCAATGATCCACGGACCGAACAGAAAGACGAACAGCGCCCCAGTGACCATCGCACCGCCGGTGCGAAACGTGATGTAGCGAAACACATTGATGCCGGGGATCGTGCCGGCGAATTCAGTGAGCCAATAGAACATTTCCAATTGCCTTATGGTGCGACGCCATCGAGCGTGGCCTTTTCCGGAAAGCGCTTTTGCAGTGCCGTCACAATCAATTTCATACGCGAACCGAGCGACCCCTTGACCATAATGGCATCGCCGGCGCCAACAGCAGAAATCACCTGCGGCACGAGCGCGGCCGAGTTATCGGCATAGCCGCCCTTCTTCGTGGAAGGAAGGGCTTCCCACAGATTGCGCATCAATGGACCACAGCAAAAAACCGAGTCGATCCCGTTCGCCTTAATGGCTTCAGAAAGGCTACGGTGCAAATCGGGACCGGTTGTGCCGAGTTCCAACATATCGCCCAGCACCGCGATGCGCCGTCCGCGCGGACCAACGGTCGCCTGACCGAGCACCGTGATCGCCGCCGCCATCGACGCCGGATTGGCGTTGTAGCTTTCATCGATCAGCGTTGCAGCACCTTCGCCCAAAGCCAGTTGCTGCCGCGCGCCACGCCCCGTAGCGGGCTCAAGTTGCGCCAGCGCCAGCGCCGACAACGCGAGATCTGCGCCGGCCAGCGCGACCGAAGCCAACACCGCAAGCGAATTCATCACCATATGGCGTCCGGGCATCCCGATCTTGTAGGTGATGTCCTGACCGAGGACGGTCGCACGGACAGCCGAACACGCTGCATGCAGCGACACGTCGATCAGCCGTGCATCGGCTTTTTCGTCACTGCCGAACGACACGATGCGTTTGATCTTCGCTGCCTTGGCATTCTTGCTCAGGCGCGCGAACTGCGGATTGTCGCGGTTGAGGACGACCGCACCGCCGGGCTCAACGCCGGCAAAGATCTCGGCCTTGGCGTCGGCTATCGCCTCGATGCCGGAGAAAAACTCCAGATGCACCGGCTCGACCGTGGTGATGATCGCCACATGAGGCCGTACCATCTTGACCAGCGGTTCGATCTCACCGGCGTGGTTCATGCCGATCTCGAAGATCGCGAACTTCGATGACGCCGGACAGCGCGCCAGCGACAGCGGCACGCCCCAGTGATTGTTGAACGACGCCACCGACGCGTGGGTCTCGCCCTGCGCACCCAGCACCGCGCGCAGCGCTTCCTTGGTCGAGGTTTTACCAACCGACCCGGTCACTGCGATCACCTTCGCGCCAAGCCGCGCGCGGGACGCCCGCCCGAGATCGACAAGACCCGCGAGCACATCATCGACAACCAGAAGCCGCGCGTCGTCCGCAAATTTCTCCGCGTGGGTTTTCGCGACGACAGCGAGCGCCGCACCGTTCTTCAATGCAGCCTCGACGAAATCGTGACCGTCGTGCACGTCACCCTTGATCGCGAAATAAGCCTCGCCCGGCGTCAGGGTACGGCTGTCGATGGAAATACCGGTCACATCGTTCGGCAGCGCGCCACGCATCACGGCACGCATCGCCTCCGCCATCGCAGCACTCGTCCACAGGGCCGTGCTCATGCCGCATGCTCCGCCAGGGCCGCTGCGGCGGCTTCGTGATCGCTGAACGGCAACACTTTATCTCCCACAATCTGTCCGGTTTCGTGGCCCTTTCCGGCGATCAGCAGCGCGTCGCCCTGCTGCAAGCCAGCGATCGCCGCACGGATCGCCTCGGCGCGATCGCCAATGTCCGTCGCACCTTTCGCAGAAGCCATAATCGCCGCGCGGATCGATGCCGGATTTTCCGAACGCGGATTATCGTCGGTCACAATCACCGTATCCGCGTTCTCCGCGGCGATCGCACCCATCAGCGGCCGCTTGCCGGCGTCGCGATCACCGCCTGCACCAAACACCACGACGAGCTTGCGTTTGGTGTAGGGCCGCAGCGCTTCGAGTGCCTTCGCCAGGGCATCAGGCTTGTGTGCGTAATCAACGAACACCGGCGCGCCATTTCGCTCGCCGACCAGTTCGAGCCGGCCCGGCGCGCCTTCAAGATGTTCGAGCGCCGCGAACACGCGATCAGGCTCACCGCCCGTAGCGACCACAAGTCCTGCAGCAACCAGCGCATTCTCGATCTGGAATTCGCCCACCAGCGGCAGCCGCACCAGATAGCGCTTGCCGTCATGCTCGAGCGTCAGCTTCTGCGCGAACCCGTCCACCGCAGCATCGACGAGCTTGATGCCTTCGCCCTTGCGTCCGACCGTCATGATCCGCAACTTGCGGATGCGCGCGGCATCAATCACGGTCTGCGAATGGTCGTGATCGGCGGCGATCACCGCGGCGCCGCCATCGCCGATCAGATCGGTGAACAGCCGCAGCTTGGCCGCGAGATAGTGTTCCACGGTTGGATGATAGTCCATGTGATCGCGCGACAGATTGGTGAATCCGCCGGCATTGACGCGCACGCCATCGAGCCGGTGCTGATCGAGGCCATGCGACGACGCCTCGAACGCCAGATGTGTCACCCCCTCGCCCGCGATCTCGTCGAGTGAGCGATGCAACGCGATCGGGTCAGGTGTGGTCAGCGAGCCGTAGACGGTTCGCTTCGGCGAGACGAGTCCAATGGTGCCGATGCTGGCAGCTGCATAACCGAGGCGCTGCCATATCTGCCGCGTGAACACCGCAACCGATGTCTTGCCGCTGGTGCCGGTGACGGCGGCAATGGTGCTGGGCTGACGTGGATAAAAACGCGCAGCGGCCAGAGCCAGCGCGCGGCGTGGATTGGAGACCGCGATAAACGGAACGTGGGTGCCGTTCTCGGGAATACGGTCGCTGACGACGGCAGCAGCGCCGGAGGCCATCGCCTGATCGATGAAGCGCGCGCCGTCGGTCTTGCCCCCCGCCAGCGCGAAGAATACGTCGCCCGGCTTCACCACACGGCTGTCCATAGCAACGCCCGTGACCGCAACATCGGCATGTTGCGCGCCGATCACGGCGTCCCCGCTGAAAAGGTCGCGTAGTTTCATCTCACCCCGGTACATCTAAGCATGCGCGTATTCCAGCCGCAAAACCGGTGCCCACTTTTGCGGAATGCGCGCAGCCGTGCGGTTACCGGCTTTCCTTCGATGCCGCAAGAATAAGGCGCTCGGACGGCGGCAAATCGAACCGCGGGACCATCCCCAGCAGCGGGGCGATTCGCTCAATCACTTTGCCGCCGGTCGGCACAGCGTTCCAGCCCGATGTAATGAAGCCATGGGTTTCCGGGAGCCCCTGCGGCTCATCCAGCATGATCAGGAGCTGATACTGCGGATTGTCGGCAGGCATGATCGCCGTGAAGGAATTCAGCACCTGCTTTTTGGAATAACGTCCGTTGACGACCTTTTCCGAGGTGCCGGTCTTGCCGCCGACATAATAGCCCTTGATGTCGGCCTTGCGCGCCGTGCCCTTTTCCGCGTTCAGCCGCATCAGGTAGCGCATGCTGTAACTGGTCTCGGGCTTGACCACCTGCTTGGCCACCTGCATCGCGTCCTCGCGCGAGCGCTTCAGGAATGTCGGCGGAACGAGGTAGCCGCCGTTGACCAGCGCATTGATGCCCATGACCGCCTGCAGCGGAGCCACTGCCATGCCATGGCCGAAAGCGATGGTGATGGTGTTCAATTCGCCCCAGCGCTTCGGCACCAGCGGTTCCGCGCTTTCGGGCAGTTCGGTACGCAGCCGCGTGAGCTGGCCGAGTTTGCGCAGGAATGCCTTGTGCGCCTCGACACCCATCGACAACGCGACACGCGCGGCACCGACGTTGGAGGATTCGGTGAACACTTCCCACATCGGAACGGAACGCCCGAGATTGTGGGTGTCGTGAATCTTGAACTTGCCGTAGGTCAGCGGCGCGCGGGCATCATAAAGCGTGTTGACAGTGGCGCGGCCGGAGTCGAGCGCCATGGCGAGCGTCAGCGATTTGAATGTCGATCCCATTTCGTATACGCCGGTGGTCAGGCGATTGATGCGGGTCGGGTCGTTGGCCTCGCGCGGATTGTTGGGATCGTAATCGGGCACCGAGACCATTGCGATGATCTCGCCGGTGTTGACGTTCGAGACCAGACCCGCCGCCGCTTTCGCCTTGTACTTGTCCTTGGCCTTCATCAGTTCATCGCGCAGCGCATGCTCGACGCGCAGATCGACCGCGAGTTGGACAGGTTCCTGCTGCCGGTCGGTCGCGAACCCGGCGCGATGCAGATCGGCAAGGCCGTTGGAGTCCAGCCACTTCTCGATGCCGGCGATGCCCTGGTTGTCGATGTTCACATGGCCGATCAGATGCGACACCACAGGACCGCTCGGGTAGACGCGCTTATTCTCCCGCAGGAAGCCGATGCCGGGAATGCCGAGACGGTAGATATCCTTCTGTTGCTGCGCCGTGATTTCGCGCTTCAGCCAGACGAAGCCCTTGCGCGACGACAGCCGGTCCCGCACCTCGCCCGCATCGACGTCGGGGAGCGTCGCGGTCAGAAGCTCAATGGCCTCGTCCTTGTCGATGATGCGGCGCGGCTCGCCAAACAGCGACGGCGTCTTGACGTCGGTGGCGAGGATCATCCCGTTGCGATCCAGGATGTCAGGCCGCGCGGTGGCGATGGCATCCTGCGACGCCGTGCGCCGCGCGCCATGGCCGTCTCCATTCACCGCGAACATGACAAGGCGGCCCGCGATCACGGCATAGATCAGCGAGAAAGCGATGATTGCGAGACCAACGCGCGCGCGCGCCTTGGCCGAACGGTCGACATTGCGGCCGTAGAGGAGCGTGCGGATCAGCCTCTGCCGCCAAGGTTCAGGAGGACGTGTGATCTGATCGGTCACCGCGCGCCCTCCGGCTGGGGAATCGAGCCAGTAAGGGTTTCGTCCTCCGAAGCGGCGGCAGCAAGCGCTTCCAGATCGACACTTTCAATCATGGTGCCGATCGGATCGGGATCGCCCGGCTTGGCGAAGCTCGGCGGACGCGGCGGCAGGTTCTTCAGCGAGTCATATTGGATGGCCTCGATCGAGCGCAGTGAGAGATGGCGCAAGGCCAGTTCCTGCATGCGCTTCGGCGATTCGAGCTTGGCCCATTCGGCCTTCAGACTCGCAATCGCATCTCGCTGCTGGCGGATGTCGGCGCGCAGCCGCAACACGCTCTCGGTGCGCACCGTCGATTCCATCTTGATGCGGTAGACATAAGCCGCGGCGAACACCAGCGCGCAGATGACGAAGAGGTGGACGATGCGCATGTCAGCCTCCCCTCATCACGTCGGCCAGTTGCGGCCAGTCGAACGATGCGGTCTCGGACCGCGCGGGCGCATCGGTGCGAGCCGCGGCGCGCAGTTTCGCGGAACGGGCGCGCGGGTTGGCTTCAACCTCGTCGTCACCCGCAACAACCGGCCGCTTGGTGAGAATCTCGAAGCTCGGCAGCGCCTGCTTGACGTCGGGCAGATGGCGCGAACCGCCTCCGCGCTTGCCGCGCTCGTTGAGGAAATTCTTGACGATGCGATCCTCAAGCGAATGGAACGACACCACCGCAAGACGTCCGCCGGGTTTCAGCATCTTTTCGGCAGCCACAAGCGCCGCGTGCAGTTCGTCCAGCTCTTCGTTGACGAAGATGCGCAGCGCCTGAAACGTCCGGGTGGCTGGATGGATTTCGTTGGGCTTGGACCGCACAACGCGCGAGACGATGTCGGCCAGCGCGCGCGTCGTCGTGATCGGTGCTTCTTTCCTTGCCGCGACGATGGCGCGGGCCACCGCGCGCGAATGGCGCTCCTCACCGAAGATATAGATGATGTTAGCAAGATCGGTTTCGGATGCTTTCGCCACCAAGTCAGCCGCGGTTGGGCCGTCATGGCCCATCCGCATGTCGAGCGGGCCGTTGAGACGGAAGGAGAAGCCACGCTCCGACTGATCGAGTTGCATCGACGAGACGCCGACATCCATCACGATGCCGTCGACAGCGTCG
Organism: Acanthamoeba mauritaniensis; assembly: GCA_000826465.1. NCBI lineage: Eukaryota > Discosea > Longamoebia > Acanthamoebidae > Acanthamoeba > Acanthamoeba mauritaniensis. Next base: position 56,868 of record CDFE01042802.1, on the reverse strand, counting down.
AGACCTTGTCCGGCACACACCTCGGCTAAATTGGAGAAGCGATCCTCGACCAGCGTGAGTCTCCCCTCGGAAGACTCCACAAGGTCGAAGCCGCCGGCAATGGCGGTGCGGTCACGGTCGATGCCGATCACGCGCGTGCCGGGAACTTTCAGGATCGCGCGGCTGTACCCGCCGGCGCCGAAGGTGGCATCGACGTAAACGCCGCCATCACGCGGTGCGAGCGCGTCGACGACCTCACGGCCGAGAACCGGAACATGGCGTACAGGTGCATCGTCGGGCGACATTTCAAACGCCTGCCGGTGAAAGACGGCCGCATGCCGGCCTGAATACCCGGGCCGATCCGCGAGATCCCGTCCGAAAAGTCCGAGATTGGCCCGTTCCGGCGCCCAGATTGACCTGAACGCGGAGGCGCTGGCGATGACGCGCCGCAAATTCGAGGTTCCGCATGGGATTTTCTGGCCAGCCATGGGGGTTGTCGCGGGGCTTCTTGCGCATCGATGAACCGCAGTCGCCCCGTTCCGGCGCGACTCTACACCCTTCAGTAGCGGCAGTTATCGTTAAGGAATGGTTGACGCGGAAGATTGCCTTTAAAGAAGGTGTGTTTCAGCGACGCCGGTGAGCAACCTGGGCATGCAAATGTTCCTGGGGGCAAGCCGCGGCCATGGAACCCGCGCGGATTGCCCCGGATGTGCATTGCCGTCACTAGTTTTCTACCGCCCTTCTCTCGCCCTGTTTCGAGTACCTGTATGCCGCGAGGATCGTTTGAGTCTGCTGGATTTGGTTCGAAGCGTCAGCGTCCCGATTGTTCACCTGGGGGATACTGCTGAAATGCCGAACTTCGTGCCGGATTCGTCCGTCGTCTCGAACGTCACGCCGTCGCCGAACTACGGCGACCGCAAGGGCGTGCTGTCGCCGAACATGATCGTTCTGCACTACACCGGGATGGCCGATCCGGCGAGCGCGATCGTGCGGCTGTGCACGACGGGCACCGAAGTCTCCGCACATTATGTCGTGCTCGAGGACGGCAATATCGTTCAGTGCGTGCGCGAAGCGGATCGCGCCTGGCATGCGGGCGCCTCCTCGTGGGGCGCCGAAACCGACATCAACTCGGCGTCCATCGGCATCGAGATCGTCAACCCCGGCCATGATCTCGGCTACACCGATTTCCCGCTGCGCCAGACCGCTGCGGTGATCGCGCTGTGCAAGGGCATCATGATCCGCCGCGAGATTCCAAAGCATCGGATTCTCGGACATTCGGATGTCGCGCCCGGCCGCAAGAAAGACCCTGGCGAGAAATTCCCGTGGCGGCTGCTGGCGGATTCCGGCGTCGGCCTCTGGGTCGAACCCGCGCCGATTGTCCGCGGCGTGAAGACCATGCTCGGCGCATCCGGCGACGATGTCCTTGCCCTGCAAAAGCTGCTCGCGAGCTTCGGTTACGGCGTTCCGCTGAACGGACTTTACGACGCCAATACCATGGATGTGGTCGCCGCCTTCCAGCGGCACTTCCGGCCCGAGCGCGTGGACGGCATCGCCGACACCTCGACATTGACCACGTTGAACGATCTGCTCGCGCTGATGCCGAAAGAAGCGCTCGTGAGCTGAGTGGGCGTACTAGCTCAGTTCCGAAAGACGGCGCAGATAGAAACGCCGCAACGGTTCGAGACTGGTGGACTCGAGCGCCTGCCTATAAGCGGCGCGCGCTTCGCCGTCGCGTTTCAGCCGTCGCAACAAATCGGCCCGAACTGCGGGCAACAGATCATAGCCGTCGAGTTCGCCACAAGCAGCGAGCGTGTCGACCAGCGCGAGCGCCTTGGCCGGTCCGTCGACCATCGAGATGGCGGCCGCGTGGTTGAGGGCGACAACCGGCGACGGCGCGATCCGCACCAGCACTTCATAGAGTCCTGCGATCTGCGGCCAGTCCGTCTCCGAGAAACTTGGCGCGCGCGCATGCAGCGCCGCAATGGCCGCCTGCACCGCATAAGAATTGGGGCGGCCCGGCTCCGACAACGCCTGCTGGACAAGCGCCAGCCCCTCGGCGATCTGGACGCGGTTCCAAAGCGCACGGTCCTGATGCTCAAGCAACACGATGTCGCCTTCGGCGGTTTCGCGGCTTGTCCGCCGCGCGTCGTGCAGGAGCATCAGCGCAAGCAGCCCGCGAATCTCACTCCGTGCCGGTATCAATACGTCAAGCAAACGGCACAACCGGATGGCTTCCCCAGCAAGGTCCGGCCGCATCAGCGTCTCGCCGGCGGTCGCCGCATAACCTTCGTTGAAAACGAGATAGACCACCGCGAGCACGCCGTGCAGCCGCGCATTCAGCGCATCGTGCTGTGGCACTTCATAGGGAATTCCAGCAAGTCGAATTTTCTGCTTGGCGCGGGTCAGACGCTGCGCCATCGCATCCTCGCTGGCGAGAAACGCGCGCGCGACTTGCCCCGTGGTGAGACCGCAGATCGTCCGCAATGTCAGCGCGACCTGGGTTTCGATCGCGAAAGCCGGATGACAGCAGGTGAAGATCAGCCGCAACGCATCATCGTCCATCGCGTCTTCCGCCGGACCGATGCCACCGGTCGCATCCGTATTTCTCGATTTCGTCTCGTGAACAATCTGGTCTTGCCTCGTGCGAAACGCGGTCTCGCGGCGGATACGGTCGATGGCCTTGTTGCGCCCGGTGGTAACCAGCCACGCACGCGGATTCGACGGCACCTCTCCGCACTCCAGTGCGGCGGCAAACGCGTCCTGCAACACGTCTTCGGCAAGATCGAAATCTCCGACGAGACGGATCAGCGTCGCAAGCGCGCGACCCGCCTCGCTCCGGAATATGTTTTCGATCTCAACAGGCGTCATCCTGCCGCCAATCCGCGCTACTTGTTATAGACCCAGATCGGCCGGACCTCGATCGAACCATATTTCGCACCGGGCATGCGGGCGGCTATCGCCAACGCTGTGTCGAGATCCTTTGCCTCGATCAGGTAATAGCCGCCGAGTTGCTCATGCGTTTCCGCGAATGGCCCGTCGGTCGTGAGCGTCTTACCGTCGCGCACCCGCACCGTGGTCGCCATCGACGTCGGCTGCAACCGGTCGCCGGCCTTGAAATTTCCGGACTGGATGATGGATTGCGTGAACACGCCATATTCCGCACTTCGTGCATTGGCTTCTGCTTCCGTCCGCTTGGCATCGTTGACTTCGTTCTGATAGATCAGCAACAGATACTGCATCTGGGTCACTCCGTTTGACCGGCGCCATTCGCCGTAAACCTAGACGAACGGGCCGAGGGCCGAACGACATCTTCAGGATAAATTATTTTCGGAGGCCGGCTGCGCCGCATTTGGCTTGACGCGACAGCCCGGAACGCTCATGTCCTCAGACGTCAGTCGGCCGGACGGCCGCTCCGGCAAGGATCGAAAGGTCGCCGGGGAGGAAAGTCCGGGCTCCATCGACATACGGTGCCGGATAACACCCGGCGGGGGCGACCCCAGGGAAAGTGCCACAGAGAACGAACCGCCTTCTCACCAACCGAAAGGATTTGGGTGAAGGTAAGGGTGAAAAGGTGCGGTAAGAGCGCACCGCATCTCCGGCAACGGAGATGGCATGGCAAACCCCACCGGGAGCAAAACCGAATAGGGACAGCACAGTGGAAAGTTCGCTCTCGAGCGATAACTCCGCGGGGCGATGTCAGGCCCGCTGTCCGGGTAGGTTGCTCGAGGCGCAACGCAACTTGCGTCCCAGAGGAATGGCCGTCACGTCTGCATGGTGCAAACCATTCAGGCCCTACAGAACCCGGCTTACAGGCCGGCTGATATTAAGAATGAGGGGTTCGGCGCAACACGCCGGACCCCTCGCCAATTCGTGACTGTTCGAGCGGCTGACCGAATAGCTGCGGACTTGATGACCGGAATAAATCGGCGCAGGCTTGCCGAGGGGCTGACGAGTCACGATCTGGCAAAGGGGCGGTTACCATGGCAGCCACATCGATGGGCCGGGTGATTTTTCTGTCTCTGGCGCTTGTTGCGGTATGTGGTGCCGCGCTTGTCTTCGGCATCACACACACACAGCGCGAGCCGCCGGTTGAAGCCAAAGTTGAAGCCAGAACGGTAATCGCCGCGCCGGCGATTGCGCCGCCAACACCGGGCGCGCGAGATGAGGGCTCGGCCGCGCTCGCAACGGCACAAACTGAAGCAAACGCCGTGACGGGCGCGCTCGCCGAACCGCCCCGCCCGCCGGACACAGATAAATCCGCGCCCGCCTTCGACATTGCCCGCATTGACCGCACGGGTGACGCAGTCATCGCCGGCAGGGCTGCACCCGGCGCGATCGTGGAACTGTTGCGTAACGGAGAGCCGCATGATCGAGCGGTCGCAGATCAGTCCGGACAATTCATCATGGCCCCTTCCCGGCTTCCCGCCGGAAGCTACGAGCTGACGTTGAGATCCAGACAGCCGGACGGCACGCAAGCGACATCCGAACAGAGCGTGGCGGTCGCGCTAGACGCGACGGAGCCGAGTTTCGGAGCCGCGGGTCAATCGCGCGCCGGAGCACCGGCCAATGTTCCGGAGACGGCAGTGGCGAACCGTTCCGGGCGGGATCAAGCCGCTGGATCTTCTCAAGCGCCCGTTTCGTCAGACAGAGGCTCACGCTCCTCCGTCGTCGTATCGCGCGGCGACAGCCTCTGGCGCATCAGCCGCGCCACCTACGGCACGGGCATGCGATACCCGCTCGTTCTAAAGGCGAACCGTGACCAAATCCGACATCAAGATCTTATTTATCCCGGTCAGGTCTTTGCCCTTCCGGTGCCAGCGCGTTGAAACGCGCGCCCTGCAAACCCGGCTTAGAGACTGGCCGGTTGCTTTATCTGCGCGTGATCCAGCAAAGGATGCGCGGCACTTTTCCAGAGCCAGATCGTCAGTGAGCCTGACCGCCCTCTGATCTTGGTATCCAGCGGTCCGCTGAGAAAACCCGACGCCGACAACGCGTTGTCGGCACCGGCCGCGCGGAGCATTTCCGCGCTCATCGCAAGCTCGGCGCCCTGCCGCGCCGCGACTTCCATCAAGCGGCTCGCGACATTGACGGTATCGCCGGTTGCGGTGATGTGCTGATAGCTTCTGCCGCCCAATCGGGATGCAACGATCATCCCGAAATGCGCGCCGACCTTGAAGCCGAGCCGCGCCGCGATCGACGGCGGCAGCGAAGCAAGCCATCTTTGAGTCCCGGTGCAGAGACTGACGCAGCAACGAACTGCATTGGCGGAATCGCCACGCCCCGGTTCGGGCAAACCGAACAGGATCATCGCGCCATCGCCCATGAAACTCGTGATCACACCGCCGGCTGCCACAACTTCCTTATCGATCAAGGCATGAAAGGACTTCAGCAGTTCACGGATCTCGTCCGCGTCCATCGTCTCGCTCAGCGCCGTAAAACCGGACAGATCGATAAAAACGATCGCTGCATGCTGCTGGACCGGCTCCGAAAGAAAATCGGGATGACGAGTCAGCCAATCTCGCACGACGGGTGCCTGAAACTGCTGGAGGAGACTGTTCCTCATCGCAAAATATTGCGCACGCCGCCTTCCCTGCAAGAGTTGCACGGCGCCGAACAGCATGACCGGCGGAATTGCAGCGGCCATCGGCAGTGCTGCACTCAACCAGACGCCCCGCGAAAACACGGCGAAGTTCAATCCAAGCCAGGACAGAAACACGACTGCAATCAAGATCAGTGCGACAGCGCTGCGACGCCATGCCAGGAGGCCGACGAGAATCATGGGCAGCAAAACGGCAATGCCGACATCGGCAAGCCGCACGTTCCGGTTACGGACGATACCGTCGCCGGCGATCAAATGCGTAATCGCGGTGGCAATGACTTCGACACCCGGCAGCACGGAATCGAAGGGGGTCGGGAAAACGTCACCTCCGCCGGTGACGGTTGCACCGATCACCACAATCCGGTCGCGGATCGCCTTGCTGTCTATCTGTCCGTTGAGTACCGCCCCGGCGCTGAACGTCGGGATTGTGCCGCGAGGGCCATAGAAACTCAGCGGAAGAACGTGACTGATATCTGTCGGAATCGACTTGCCTGCGAGCGTCAGGCGGTCCGGCTCTACACCGGGATTCTCCGCAGCGGCGACAGCCGCGACGCGCAGCGGCAGCGACGCTTCGATGCGATTGCCCTGCCTGAAGAGCATGGGGAAGAAGCGAGGCGTTCCGCTCTGATCGGTCGCGACATTGACCACGCCGACCGCCGCGCGATCAACGAACCGTTGCAACGGTAGCAGAAACCGGTCGGCGCTCGGCACGCCCGCGAGCGGACCGTCATCCCCGGATGCAATCCATTGCTTGCCTTGTGCAAAGACCGCGGCGGCGGCAATCACACTCGGGCTTTGACCCAGCGCCTGCTCCAGCGCCTGATCGCCGCTCTCCGGTCCCGGATCGACAAGAAGCAGATCGATCACGATCACCTTGGGTTCGAATTGCGCGAGCCCCTCGATGATTCTGGCCAGAGCCGCGCGGGAAAGCGGATAGCCACCCTCCTTCCGCACCACGTCATCGTCGATGGCAACGATCTTCACCAGATCAGGCGGGTTGGTTTTTCCGCGAACCAGCGTACGAAGATCCGTCATCGTCGCTTCGAAACGATCGAGGAACCATGCGTCTCCGCGCAAATGAACCAGACCGAGCCCGAGTCCCCACAAACCCGCGAGAGCGAGCGCCGCCAATGTCGGGAGCCGCAGTCGCTTCATCGGCGTCTACTGTCCGAAGCGCGCCATCAGAGCCTGGACCCGAGCGGGCGCCCAACGCTTGACGGTCAGCGGACCGGTGCCTGCTTCCACATCGACACCGTCACCGGCGCCGAGCACGACGCCACGCCCGGAATCCGGCCGCCGCACCGAGACGCGACCGCGCGCGACGAACACGGATGTCTTGCTTCCATCTGCATCCACCGCCCATTTCGTGCCGCGCACTGCTGCGATGGCTTGCGGCGTCAGGACCTGGAAGCCCGCCTTGCCCAGACTGCCCTTGGGCGCGTCGAGCAGCAACGCGCGGCTGCTCAGACGCGCAGCGTCGGCTTTTCCGTTCCCGTCACGATCGAGGAGCGAGTATTGAGCACCGCTCTCCACGGTGATAGTCAGACCTCCCGCGCAGCGCAGAACCTGTCGCCCGGCAAATGCCGCCTGATCCAGCGTGCAGCCTGCGCCCACCGGCTGCGCCGCAACGCTGCCAACACACACCGCACTGACGAAGATGGCGCCCGCCAGATAGCGAAGCGCCTCGCTCACCTTGTTCATGACGAATGCCTCCTTGCGCCTGATCCGAGAACACCAGGGAACGGCAATTCCAATTTCGAGAATGCAGCAAGCGGCCTTATTGCGGAACCTAAGCACGAATTTCTCGCTGCGGAGACAGAAATTGCGCCGTCGGGCATCGTGTTGAATGCAACCGCATCCCAAGGTGGCCGCGAACCGCGACCTCGCGTGTGAAGCGCGTCACATTCGGGGTTGTTCCCGAAGCGCACCTCATGAAGGCCGGATGCATGGCTCGGCCCGCGGGAAGCCTCCTGCTCAGGATTCCCTTCCCATCACGCCCAATCAAGGTTCCAGTTCCCTCAACTTTGAACCTTCCGCGGACCCTTCATTTTACCCGGCGCCGCTAGAAGCGATGATGGCCCATCGAGACCGGGCGCTTGATGAATTGCGGACCGCATGACTTTTTCACCGCTGCTGTTGTTCCGCGAGCGCCGCCTCCCGGAGAGCATCTATGTCGAATTGATCGGCAACCTGTTCAGCGCCACGCCGCTGATCGTCGTCTTTGCGATCAGCCAGTGCGTGGTTGGCTGGGCGATCTTCGCGCAGACCGGTGATCCGTATGTACTCTCACTGACCATCATCGGCCTGTTGATTTCAGCCGAACGCATCCTGATGATCCGCCGCTATCATCGCGAGGCGAAAGCAGAACCTCTCACCCGTGCAACGGCTACGGTGTGGGAAACGCGATTTGCAGTACGAAGCATCGCGACAGCCGTCGTCGTCAGCGCGCTGGGCGTGCGATGCTTCATGCTGCCGGACCCAACGGTCCACATGCTGATCGTCGGAGTGTTGTCGACCTATGCCGCCGGCACCATCACGCGCGTCGCCTATCGGCCACGCCTTGCGTTTACCAGTGTGCTGATTGTTTCCGTTCCACCGGCGATCGCCTGCATCATCCAGGGTGGAGTGATTTACATCTGTCTCGCACTGACGACGGTCATCTTTCTGTTCGGTGCGGTCGACGTGATCCAGCACGCTTACGAAACCATCGTCAGCCAGCTCACGCTCAAGCGAAAATTCGCGGGCCTTGCGCAGCTCGACGCGCTGACGGGCCTGTCGAACCGGCTCGGGCTCAATGAAAATCTCGAATCCATCATCGCCGACGCGCAACGCAGCGGTTACGGCCTCGCCGTCCACAGCCTCGATCTCGATCACTTCAAGGCAGCGAACGATCTTTACGGCCATCCCGCCGGCGACGCGATCCTGAGAGAGGTTGCCCGGCGGCTGACGCGCCTCACCAGAGCGAGCGACCTGCTGGTGCGGCTGGGCGGCGACGAGTTCATTCTGGTGCAGACCGGCGTGGCGGAGCGCGAACAGGCGACCGGGCTGGCGTCCCGCATCGTGGAAGACCTCAGCAGCTATTACAACATCAACGGCTACACCATCGAGATCGGCACCAGCGTCGGCATCGCCCTGCTGTCTGACGAACAGCTGACGCCAGATGATTTGCTCATCCGTGCCGATCAGGCGCTCTATCAGGCCAAGCGAACGAGAAGCGGCTATGCCGTTTACACGGTCGCGCCGCACCTCGTTCCCTCACTGATCGACGGCGACGACTTTCGGGACAGCCGCGACGTCAACCGCAAGACGGCGAACCTGCGTTAGACCCCACCGTCATTGCGAGGAGCAAAGCGACGAAGCAATCCAGTTCCTTCCTTTAAAGTCCTGGATTGCTTCGCTTCGCTCGCAATGACGTTCGCTTCACTCCGCCGCCGACATGCGGTCGAGTTCAAGCACCTGCCGCTCGAACAGCGAGCGGTAGATGCCGCCGGGACGCCTGGCGAGCGACGCGTGCGTCCCTTCCTCTGCGATCCGGCCGCGGTCGAACACCAGGATGCGGTCGAGGCTGCGCACCGTGGAGAGCCGGTGCGCGATCACGATCGCGGTGCGGCCCTGGATCAGGCGGTCCATCGCCTCCTGAATCAAGGCCTCCGATTCCGAGTCGAGGCTTGACGTGGCCTCGTCCAGGATCAGGATCGGCGCGTCCGCAAGGAAGGCACGCGCCAGCGCCACACGCTGACGTTCGCCGCCCGACAGTTTCACGCCGCGCTCGCCCACTAGCGTCTCGTAACGCTTTGGCAGCCGCATGATGAACTCATGCGCGTTGGCAAGCCGCGCCGCTTCCTCGATCTGCGCCATGGTCGCGCCCGGCCGCGCATAGCCGATGTTCTCGGCCAGCGAACGGTGAAACAGGGTCGGCTCCTGCTGCACGATGGCGATCTGGCTGCGCAGGGATTGCTGCGTCGCCTTTGCGACATCCTGACCGTCGATCAGCACGCGTCCGCCGGTTGCGTCGTACAGCCGCTGCACCAGCTTGACGAACGTCGTCTTGCCGGAGCCGGAGCGGCCGACCAGACCGACGCGCTCGCCGGGCTTGATGTTGACCGCAAGCCGGTCGTACAGCGGCGTGTCGTGCCCGCGATAGTGGAACGTCACATCGTCGAACACGATGCCGCCACCGGCGACCTTCATTGGCACGGCGTCCGGCGCATCGGCAATGCCGATGGCCTCGTCGTGGATCGCCACCAGTTCCTCCATGTCGTTGACCGAACGCTGGAGATGGCTGATGTGCTGGCCGATGTCGCCGAGATAGCCGTGAATAACGAAGTAGGTCGTCACCACATAAGTCACCTCGCCCGGCGTGGCACGGCCCGCCATCCACAAGAGAAGCACGCCGCCGATCACACAGGCGCTCATCACGACCAGCACCGCATTCTGCGCAATGCCGACATAGGTGTAGCGTAACCACGTTCGGCCCGCGCGCCGGCGCCACTTGCTGACCACGCCAGCAAGCCGCGCATCCTCACGGTTCTCCGCTCCGAACGACTTCACCACCGCGTTGCACGTCAGCGCATCGGCCAGCGTACCGCCGACCTTGGTGTCGAGCGCGTTCGACAGTTGCGCGGCAGGCGCGATGTAGTTCGCCGTCAGCGCGACCGTCATGCCCACATAGATGACCGTGATGATCGCGATCACCGCGCCGAGCACCGGCCAGTGCCATCCGACCAGAATGGTCGAGCCGACCAGCACCACCAGCGACGGCACCAGCGCCATCAGGATGGTGTCGTTCATCAGGTCGAGCGCCCACATGCCGCGCGTAATCTTGCGCACGGTCGAGCCCGCGAAGCCGTTGGCGTGCCAGTCCGTGGAGAACCGCTGGATCCGCACGAAGGCGTTCTGCGCCACATCCGACATGATGCGCAGCGTGAACGGCAGGATGGCTTTCAACCCGATCAGACGCAGCACCAGCGCCACAAGACCGAGCGCAAAGATCGCACCGAATGCGATCATGGCACCGCGCTGAGCAGCGGCCGGATTGGTCGCCGCAAGTGTTACGGCGTCCACCAGTCGCCCCGCGAATAGCGGCATGAAGACATCCGCCGCCGCCACGCCGATCAGGCCGCTGGAGACCACGAACAGCCGCACTGGCTGATTGCGCCAGTGACGGAAGACGAACGGAAGCACCGCACGGAGGGCGGATGGCCTTTTGTTACGAGAATGAGTCATGACATGTTTCGGCTGCGCAGGCGCAAGCCGACTCCAGAAATATGGACGACGCAGCGGCAACGCCGCGCGCAATCGTCACGTGTAAAGAATCAGGTTGTGGAAGCTGGTCAGCAGGGTTCGTGACAACTCGAACCGGACGACCTCAAGCAGGCCATCGGAGAACCGATGGCAGCCGATCACCTTACGCGGAGGACCGCGAGGTTAACCGAGGGGGTATCCGGATGCCCAGGCGCGAATGCGCATGACTCGCGGGGTCGCGATAAACGCAAACTTCAAATCCATGCGATCCTCCCGCGTTCGAGCAATGCAGACTCACGTTGCGTGAGCCGCTGATGATCTTTTGGGCAATAATTGCGGCAAATTTTGTACCGGCTGTTTAAAATCCGGCAATGTAAGCGCGGCGACACGCCGCACGCTGGCAATTTTACTCAGGCCTTGACGAAATACGGCGTGCGCAAGCCGGCGAACGGCCTGAATTCCGCGATGACGTTGTCATCAATGCGCAAATCGCTGTCGCCATGTGCCATCATGCGAAAGCCTTCCGCCATATCGACCAGCAGAATCGCATACGGCACATGGACCTTGGCCTCAAGCGTCGCCGCGCGGCGCACCAGGGTGACGGCATAAACCACGCCGTTGCCGTTCGCCTTGCGAGTCTGCGGCGAAGCATCGCCACACGAAGGACAGAACGCGCGTCGGAAATACCAGAGATGGCGGCACGCGCCGCACGACTGATACAGGATCGCGCCTGCGCCATCGGTCCAGCCCCTCAGCTCGGTCACTTCGCTCATCGCACCCGCTCCAGAAACATGCTGACATGGGACGACATCACACCGCCATCGCCGTGCAACAACGCCAATGAAGCGTCGCGCACCTGCCGCGGCCCTGCCCTTTCCGTCATTTGCAACTGCGTCTCCACCAGATGCGCCATCGCGCCGCCGCAGCCGCAATGGCCATAGCTCAGGAGCCCGCCGTGGGTGTTGAGCGGCAACGCGCCGCCGATGCCGAAGTCGCCGTTGCGCACGCGGGCAGCCGCTTCGCCGCGCGGGGCGAGGCCAAGCTCCTCGATCAGGATAGCAAGCGTGATGGTGAAGCTGTCATAGATGCCGGCATACTTGATATGACGCACATCGACGCCGACCTTCGCCTGCGCGCGCGACAGCGCCACTGCAGCGCCAACATCCGACAGACTGCGCGCTGCCGTGACATGCTGGTGCAGATGCGCCTGCCCGCAGCCCTTGATGCGCACGTGATGATCGCTGGTCGGCTCGCGACTGACAATGAAAGCCGCGCCGCCGTCGGACACCGGGCAACAATCCAGCAGCTTCAGCGGCGAGGAAATCTCGCGCGATGCCATCACGTCAGCGATCGTGATCGGGTCGTGGAATTGCGCGCCCGGATGCAGCATCGCGTGCCTGCGCATTAGCACAGCGAATTCCGCCATGTCCTCCTGCGTCAGGCCGTAGTCGTGCATGTAGCGTGACGCGAGCAGGCCATAATACGCCGGAATGGTCGGACCGAGCGGCACTTCGTAATCGGGATGGCCGACCTGCGCCAGCGTGCTCATCGCTGAGTCGCGCGCCTGTCCGGTGAGGCGGTTTTCGCCCGCGACGACCAGAATTGTCTTCGCGACCCCGGCCTCGACCAGTTCATGCGCCAGCATCGCCATCGCAAGGCCCGTGGCGCCGCCGACCTGAATGGCGTGGGCATAAGACGGCTGCACGCCGAAGTGCTCGGCAAACACAGTCGCCAGCATCAGATGGGGCATGGTGGTGGAATAGCCGGTCAGAAGACCGTCGATGTCGCCGCGCCTGAGGCCTGCATCGGACAGCGCGCTCTCGGCTGCCTTGCTCATCAGGTCGAGCGTCGAACGGCCTTCATGTCTTCCGAATGCCGTCAGTCCGACGCCGCTGATGAAGCTCATGTGCCCGCGCTTGCCGTTGCTGTGTCCGTGACTGATGTGCCACGAGCGCGGCAGGACTTCAATGCGCGTCCGGCGGCGGGCCCATCATGTTGGGCTTGTTGACGAAGAACACGAGCAAGCTCAGTGCAAGATAGAAGCACGCCAGAATAAAGAAGGCATCGCCGAAGCTCATCACCACCGCCTGCCGGTGCACAATCTGCGACAGTTGCTTCAGCGCCATCAGGGATGCGTTGCCCGCGCCCTGGAATTTCTGGGTCAGCATGTTGAGCGTCTCGACCGCCGTCGCATTGCCCCAGGTGACCTTGTCATGGAGCCGCGAAATATGCAGGTCGGTCCGGCTGTCGAGCACGGTGTTGATGAGGGCGAGCCCCACCGCGCCGCCGAGATTGCGCGTCAGGTTGAACAGCCCTGCCGCATTCTTCAGGCGCGAGGGCGCCAGCGTTCCGAGCGCGATGTTGTTCACCGGTACCATCGCCATCATGATGCCGACGCCGCGCAGGATCTGCGGCACCAGCAATTCATAGAAATCGTAATCGCGCGTGATCCCGGTCATCATCCATGAACTGAGCGCGAAAATGAGCAACCCCGCCGCGATCATCAGACGCAAATCGACCTTGGTCATCAGCCGTCCGATGAACGGCGCGCTGACGAACATCGCCGCTCCCGAGACGAACACTGTCTCGCCGATCATCAGCGCGCTGTAGCCGCGCACCTCGGCCAGATAACGCGGATAGACGTAAGTCAGGCCATAGAGGCCGATGCCGACGCAGAACGAGAACATGCAGCCGAGCGCGAAGTTGCGGTCGGTAAAGGCGCGGATATCGACAATCGGCTCCTTCTGCGTCAGCGCGCGATAAAAGAAGGCTACCGCGGACAGAACACAAACGATCGCGAAGAAGAAAATGGACTCGTCCTGCAGCCAGTCGTTACGCGGACCTTCCTCCAGCACGTATTCGAGCGAGCCGAGGAAGCCGGCCATCGCAGCGAGACCCCACCAGTCGAAATGCTGAAGCAGTTCGAAATTCGGCTCATCGAAGTCGACCAATGCCAGCACGCCGATGGTGATGGCGATCCCGGGGATGATATTGATGAAGAACAGCCAGTGCCACGACATCAGGTCGGTGATGTAGCCGCCGACCGTCGGGCCGATGGTCGGCGCCAGCGTTGCTACGAGGCCGATGATCGGGCCGACGATATGAAATTTGCTGCGCGGGAAAACCGAATAGGCCGACGCGAACACGGTCGGGATCATGCCTGCGCCAACGAACCCCTGAATCGCACGCCACAGGATCATCTGCTCGATGGTCGAGGTCATGCCACACATGAAACTCGCCACGGTAAATCCAGCGGCTGAGATCGCAAACAGCAGGCGTGTGCCGAGCGCGCGCGACAGGAAGCCCGACAGCGGGATCGCGATCACCTCGGCGATCAGATACGAGGTCTGCACCCACGCGACTTCGCTGGTGCTGGCCGACAGACCGGCCTGGATTTCAGACAGCGATGCCGAAACGATCTGGATGTCCAGGATCGACATGAACATCCCGAACACCATGATCAGGAATGCAATCAGCCGGCGCGTGCTGATCGTTTCCTCCGGCGCCGATACAGCCGGGGCGCCATCCATGGTCGGCGATGCGGTGTTTGACGCCATCACACTGTCCCTGCGATCAGCGATGCGCAATCCCGCACGCGGTTATCGGGCGGCGATCGGATCGACCCCGTCCGGCGAGGGTTTGGTGTTGACCGTGGTCACCACCGACATGCCGGGCCGCAACAGGTTTTCCCGCGCCACCGAGAACGGCACGCGAATGCGAACCGGGACGCGCTGAACCACCTTGGTGAAGTTGCCGGTCGCGTTGTCGGGCGGCAGCAGCGTGAACACCGAACCGGACGCCGGCGCGAGACTGTCGACGATGCCCTTGATGGTGCGGCCGGAGACCGCATCGACCGTGATCGACACATGCTGGCCGGGTTTCAGGCGGCCAAGCTGCGTTTCCTTGTAGTTGGCGTCGATGTACACGTCGTCGATCGGCACGACATTGGCGAGCCGCTGCCCCGGCTGCACATAATCGCCGACGTTGACGATGCGGTTGGAGAAGATGCCGTCGACCGGCGCACGCACCGTGGTGAACGAAAGATCGCGCACCGCTTTAGCGAGCGCCGAGCGCAATTCCTGCAACTGGCCCTCGGCTTCAGCTTTCTGTGCGTTGATCACATCGACTTGCGTCTGTGCCGCGTCGAGCGCGGCCTTGGCACCCTGCACCGCGGCCTGAGCCTGATCGCGGCCGGCCTGCGAAACATCGAAGGTCGCCTTCGAGGCGAAGCCCTTTGTGCTCAGGCTTTCCTGACGCGCGAAGTCAGCCTCCGCGCGCTTGATGGCGGCCTCTGCCGAAACCAGTTGCGCCTGCGCCTGCTCGACCGCGCTTTCCTGCGCCTTGGCCTGGCGTCCGATGCGCTCGATGGTTGCCTGCTGGGTGTCGACCTTGGCGCGTGCGCTCTCGACGGCCAGACGGTAATCACCGTCGTCAATCATGAAGACGACATTGCCCGCGCCGACGCGCGCGTTGTCGCCCACCATGACTTTTGCAATGTGCCCGGGAATCTTCGCGCCCATCGTCGTGTTGTTGGCGCGGACATAGGCGTCATCCGTCGTGACCATGTAACGGCCGACGACCATGTAGTGATAGCCGAAGTAAATGCCTGCGAGGATCGCAACCGCGCCGACGCCGACCAGAACGCGCCTGCGTGTCGGAGACTTCGGCTTCGCGGATTCGACCTTCGCGTCCGCGGGCGGCGCTGCCTCGGGTGCATCCGTCGCAGGTTGCTCGACCGGACGTGCACGCTGCTCGATGCCCGCAGTACGCGATACATCAGTCTCGGATGCGTCAGGCTCCGGGTGAACAACCCTTGCGACCTGGTCTCGGGCAGGCACGGCCATCGCGGCCTCCATAAAGTATCAAAACAGCGCAATCCGGGAGGCGCTCGCGCGCCGGCAATTCCTCAGCGTCTGCGCGGGCCTTTTGGTTGTTTTTCCGAAAGCGTTTTCGCCTTCGGGACCCAGCATGCGGCAAAATTACCATTGACCGAACGGTTCGGTCAATGGTAATTTTGAACCGATCCTTCGATATCGTAGACCGTACTCCCGCACCCTTTCCGGCGGTGCGATCCACAGCCAAACGAAAAAACAGACTAAACAAATGGTTGCTCAGACCCACCTTACAGTCGCCTCTGGCGACGAGGACAGCGCGAAGCGCCACCAGATCATGGATGGCGCGCGGCGGGTCTTTATGGATCTGGGTTTTGACGGCGCCAGCATGAACGAGATCGCGCGGGCTGCGGGGGTCTCCAAGGGCACCCTTTACGTCTATTTCACCGACAAGCACTCGCTGTTCGAGGCCATTGTCGAGCGGGAAAGCCTTGACCATGGCAAGACGGCGTTCAATTTCGATCCCTCGCTAGACGCCGAAACCAGCCTGCGCGCTTTCGGCCGCGCCTATATCGAAATCGTGTGCCGGCCGGATGGCGGTTCGGCGGTCAGAACCGTGATGGCCATCGCGGAACGGATGCCAGATGTCGGCCGCCGGTTTTATGACCGCGTGATCGCCCACACCAATCACCTCATGGCCGAGTACCTCAGGGCACGGGTGAAGGTGAAGGAACTTGCGATTGACGACTGCGAACTGGCCGCGATGCAGTTCATGATGATGTGTCAGGCGACCTTGTTCCAGCCCTACGTCTTTCAGGCCAAGCCTGCGCCGACGAAGGAACAGATCGCAACGGTGGTCGACAGCGCAACGCGGCTCTTCCTCGCCGGCTATCGTGCCCCCAAAAAAAGCTGAAACAAAAGCGGCTGAAATCAGCGCTCCCTGACGCGGGACTCGTCTTCGATCGACTCCCGGTCTTCCTTCGATAGCGGGCCGCGTGCGAAGACGCTCTTGACCCTGTTCCCGATCGAGCCGGTGATGCCGTTATCGCGTCCCGCATATCCGCCGCGCGGCGCCGCGCGCGACGCAATCTCCTCGCCCGACACGGCGGCGGGCTGGCAGATAACGCGGCCGCTTGCGCGACGCATCAGGTCGACGTGAATGTGATCGTAGTGGTAGACGTTCGAACCCGGCGCCAGCACGGTGTTGAACTGCTGGCACGCTGCGCCCTGAATATCGCGCAGGAATCCCTGTTCTTCCGGCAAGCCTTTCCAGCCGTCCTTGACCGAAATGCGCCTTCCGTCCGCAAGCGTGAACGACGCGATGTCGAGCGCGTTGCCGAAGGCGTGTTCTGAAATACGCGAGCGCGAGTTGCCGTTCATGCCGCGGCATGAGTAAGCCGAGATCTGTCTGATTTCCGCGACCGGAGAACCGAACCAGCGTTGCGCGGCGGGCTGAACAGAGTCCGCCAGCCAGCGGTCGAGCGCGGACACAATCGGACAGGCCAGCGTCGCGGCGGGTTTGAGCGTGACCGAACCGAACCTGTTCACCGCAGATCCCTGCGACGGGCCGAGACGCGGCGGCGTGTAGGGCTGGCTCGCGGGAGGATACGGCTGCGCGGCGTAAGGTGCGCGCGGCGCGCGGCTGGGTGCAGGCGACGGTGCGTCGGATGCGGCCTCGATATCTTCCTCGTTAGGCGGCGCGACACCCGGCGCGTTCAGCTGCATGGGCGCGCCGGACTGCGATGGATAGGGACGCTGCGCCTGATACGGCTGCTGCGATGGATACGACGGCGGCTGCGACGCGTATGACGGCTGTTGATAGGACGAAGGCTGCTGCGACACCGGCCAGCGCGGCTGATTGCCGATGCTTCCGGGCGGACGCAGATCGTCCGCATAACCGAGGCTGCTCATCGGGTCACCGAGCGCGACCACTTTCAACGGAAATTCGGCGCCGCAGGCGCCCGGTCCGGAAATCGGATCGATGCGGACGAGATCCGCGGTCTCCTTGACCGCACCGGATTTCAGGCACGCCTTCTCTGCCTCGGCCCGCCAGGGTTCTCGTTCCGCGGTCATGAAACCGCGGCCGCAACCAGCCAGCGCAACGAGGACAAGGGAGCCGACTACGAACCAACTAACTCCACGCGTCATCCGCGCAAGTTCACCGAAGATAATTAAGGACTCTTCAACGCATTGTTATTCAAAGTTTTTTAACCATGATCTCCCGCCGCGACCGGTAATGCGACAGCTGGCCTGCCTTTTTGGGGCGGGGAACGTCTTGGTAGCGTCCGCGTTACATGACCCAGCGTTGAGCCAAGGGAGGACACCCATGACCATCGTCGGACCTTTGAGCGTCGTTGCCGCTTATGCGTCGCTCATCCTCGTCGGCGCGATCGTGCTGGGCATGTTCTAGGCAGATAACCGTCCTGATCTTACGCATCATGCGTCGAACTGACAGGATCACCGGATTGAGTGAGGCGGTCAGCCCTTGATCGCGCGCGCGGAAATCTGCAATCATGTTTCATGATTTTCCGTCAGCTCTTCGACAGCGTTTCCAGCACTTACACCTATCTCCTTGCAAGCCGGCGCGGCGGCGAGGCGTTGATCATTGATCCCGTACTGGAGAAGGTCGATCGCTATATCCAGCTTTTGCAGGACCTTGATCTCAAGCTGATCAAGGCGGTCGATACGCATATCCATGCCGATCACATCACGGGGCTCGGCGCACTGCGCGACAAGACCCATTGCATCACCGTGATGGGCGAGCAGAGCGGCGTGGACGTCGTGTCGATGCGTGTATCCGACGGCGACAAGATCGACATCGAAGGCCTCAGCCTCGATGTGCTCTACACGCCCGGCCACACCGACGATTCCTACAGCTTCATCCTGCCCGACCGGGTGTTCACCGGCGACACGCTGCTCATTCGCGGTACCGGCCGGACCGATTTCCAGAACGGCGATCCGCGCGCGCAGTACGAGTCGATTTTTGGCCGCCTGTTGAAGCTGCCCGACCAGACGCTGATTTTTCCGGCGCACGACTACAAGGGAGAC
This sequence comes from Acanthamoeba mauritaniensis, assembly GCA_000826465.1. NCBI lineage: Eukaryota > Discosea > Longamoebia > Acanthamoebidae > Acanthamoeba > Acanthamoeba mauritaniensis. The sequence continues at coordinate 38,166 of CDFE01042802.1, read as the reverse complement.
ACCGTCTCCACCATCGGCGAAGAGAAAGCCTGCAATCCGCGCCTACAGGTCAAGTCGGTCGATCAATACGTCGATCTCATGAACAGTCTTCACTTGCCGAATCCGAAGATGATGGACGTGGCCGTTCCGGCGAACCTTCATATGGGTCTGGCGCAGGACGAAGTTGCGCGGCGCGGCTGGGCGGTAACTGCAGTGCAAGCCAAGGACATCGTCGGACGGCCGGACGTTGTGTTGATCGATTTGCGCGAGCGCCGTGAACGCGAAAAGCACGGCGTCATTCCGGGCTCGCTGCACGCGCCCTATCCCGCACTCGAAGATAACGTGAAGCCCGGCGGTGTCCTTCACCAGCTCGGCACGACAACCAGCAATCAGCTGCTGTTCTATTGCGCGTTCGGCGAACGTTCTGCGATGGCGGTGCAGGCTGCGCAGGAGGCCGGACTCGCCGGCGCCCGCCATATCCAGGGCGGGATCGAAGCCTGGCGCGTCGCCGGCGGCCGTATCGCGCGCGATGGCTGACCACACCAGCTTTTGAACCTTTCGCACTCCTGCGTACACACAAGACGCACGCATGCGGGGAAGCGCCAACCTATTCCGCCCCATAATTGCAACGGAAAGCCTGCTCCAACGGGGTGCCCGGCGTTGCATCGCCCTGCGAGGACTGTCAAAAAGTAATCATATTGCCCGGCTTTCCCGATTGGTCCTTGAGCAGGTGAATATTTTGATGCGTTCTGCCCTGCTCGTTGCGTCGATCTTATACGGCGGCCTCGCCTCAGCGCCCGCGCATGCCGCACAAACCGTCCGGCTCGCTCAGGCGGCGCCCGCCCAATCTGTGACACCTGCACCTGCACCGCAAACCAGTCCGCCCGCACCGGCCGATCAACCGGCAGCCGATACATCGCAGCAGGCGACCGATGAGCCCGCCGGCAACGTCGCCATCCTGAAAGGCACCGCAACGGTCACGCGCAACGGCATGACCGGTCCACTGAAGCTGCAAGACGATATCTTTAAGGGTGACATTCTTCAGACCGGCAAGAGCTCGACGCTCGGCGTGACATTCAGCGACGACACCACGCTCAATCTCTCCGCAAGTTCGCGTATCGTCGTGGATAATTTCATCTATCAGGAAGGCACTAAGGACAACGCCGCGCTGATCAACGTCACGTGCGGCACCATGGCGTTCGTCGCTGCTGCCGTTGCCAAGACCGGCGACATGAAAATCGAAACACCGACCGCGACGCTCGGCATTCGCGGCACCACCGGCGTCGTTGAAGTGCCTGAAGGCGCGGCAGCCGCCAATGCAACCAATGTCGGCGTCAAGCTCTACCCCGATGCCGACGGCAGGGTCGGCCGCATCGAACTCAAGGCGCGCGACGGCGCGCCGCTCGGTATGCTGACGCAGGCTGCAAGCGGATTCACCGTGCGCGGCACGATGGTGCCCGGCTTCGGCATGCGGATGTCCGCGATGCCGATGGTGATGTCTGCGCAAATGATCGCGCGCGATCGCGGATTCATACAGCGCGTTCACAACATGCAGGACATTGGACGGCGCGTCGTGATGCAGCAGCGCGATTTCCGCATGCAGAATCCGAATCGTCCGCCGGCCTTCGGACGGCCAGGCTTCAATCAAGGCGGCCAGCAGCGGCCCGGAGTGAACCAACCCGGACAACAACGGCAGCCTGGACTGAACCAGCCCGGACAACGGCAACAACCGGGATTGAACCAGCCCGGTCAGCGGCAGCAACCGGGATTGAATCGTCCGGGTCAACCCAACCAACCGGGACAACCCAATCGCCCCGGCCTGAATCAACCCGGCCAGCCGGCACGACCGGGCCTGCAAAATCCGCCGGGACAGCGCGGCAATTTGCAGCCCGATTTGCAGCGACAGCCCGGGGTGCCAAATCAGCCCGGTCTTCAAAGAACGCCCGGCACGCCGCAGCCTGGCGGATTCCAGCGCACACCCGGTGCTCCCGGTCAGATCGGTTCGCGACCGCCTCTGCCGAATCAGCCGGGTGTGGCGAACCCACCGGCCATCGCGCGGCAGCCCGGCATGCCGGGTGGATTGCAACGGCCGGCGGCTGTGCCAAGTGCACCGGCGATGCAAGGTCCGGCTGGCATCCTCAACCGGCTCGGTGTGCCCAGCCGGCTCGGCATTCCGCAAGCGCCGGCTCAGCGCATGCCGTCAGCAGTGCCGCGCCCAGGACAGCCGGGCGTTCCGGCAGTGCAGAAAAAGTTGCCGCAAGTCCCGAAGGACAAGCTGCTTCCGAGAGATCTGCGGTAAGTCGATCCGGGCTACTCTGACGCGCGGGGTGGCGTGTATCGGACGCGGGCTGTAGCATCACGATTATGATGCGGCCGGAGTCGTTATGCGCCTGAAATTCATTCTGCTTGGACTGGCGGTGCTTGCCGCATCGTTCGCCCTCAGCCTTTATGCGATGAACCGGTTCTGGCCGGCGACTGTCGAGAAGCCGGTGCTGGCAAAACTGCCGCCGCTGCTGCCGATGGCGCGCAATTCTGAAATCCTGACGCCGATCTCCGTGTCGATCGCTGCGCTGCGCGACGGGCTCGACCGCGCCGCGCCGCGCAACATCGGCGGCAAGGCCGAAAATCCCATCAGCCAGATTCTTCAGAACGCCGATATCAGCTGGACCGTGACACGCGGCCCGATCGCCGCATCGGGCGTACAGAACGCGCTGTCGCTATCGACGCCGCTCGACGGCAAGCTGACTGTGCTCGGCTCGCTGTCGGCGGCGAGCGGCACTGCACTTGGCAATGTGCTGGGAAATGTGCTCGGCGACAACGCGGTGAAGCAACTCGGCAGCGTGTCGATCAAGCAACTCAACGCCAGCGCCGCGATCCACGGCAACGTCGCGATCACATCGCGGCCTGAAGTCTTGAGGGAATGGCGCATCGATCCGAAACTGGCGGCGCAGGTCACGCTCGGCGACAGCAGCCTCACGATTGCAGGCGCCAAGGTCGCGGTGCCGGCACAGGTCAAGCCGCTGATCGACAAGACCGTCAACGAACAGATAGCGCTGTTGCAGGCGCAGCTGCGCAACGACCGCTCGCTTGAGCAGAACGCGCGGCGCGAGTGGGCAAAACTCTGCCGTTCGATCCCGCTTCCGCCGGCGGCAAAGGGAATGCCGACGCTGTGGCTGGAGATGCGGCCGGTGCGGGCAATGGCTGCGCAGCCTCGCATCGATCCCAACTCGGTGAACTTCATGCTCGGCTTGCAGGCAGAGACGCGTGTGCTGCCCACGGAAACCAAGCCGGATTGCCCCTTCCCGGCAAATCTCGACATCGTTCCGCCACCGGATCGCGGCCGCATCAGCATCGGTGTGCCGATCGATCTGCCTTTTACCGAAGTAAACAAGATCGTCGAAACGCAACTGAAAGGCCGCAAGTTTCCGGAAGACGGCAGCGGCTCGGTCGATGTCACGGTCAAAAGCGCAAGCGTCGCCGCCGCCGGTCAGCGGCTGCTGATTTCCCTGCTCGTCAACGCCAAGGAGAAAAAGAGCTTTCTTGGTCTCGGCGGCGAAGCCACGATTCATATCTGGGGCCGCCCGGTGATGGATCGGGCACAACAGATCCTGCGGCTGACCGATCTCGAACTCGCGGTGGAATCCGACTCGGCATTCGGGTTGCTTGGCGCCGCGGCGCGTCCCGCGATCCCCTATCTTCAGAGCGCGCTGGAGCAACGCGCCACCATCGACCTGAAAACTTTCGCGGCCAACGCGCAGCAGAAGATTTCGGCGATCGTGTCGGACATGCGCAAGAACGATGAAGGCATTCGTGTCGAGGCGTCGGTGTCGAGCGTGCGGCTCGGCAGCATCGCCTTCGATTCAAATACGCTGCGGATCATCGCCGAGGCGGAAGGTTCGATCAGCGTCGCGGTGACATCGCTGCCGAATTTGCAGTGAACGTTCGCGCATAGCTCGTCCGCGCGTTCGCATAGCTCCAAGCTACTCATATCAGTGCATTAATTCCGGCGAGTTCCCTCGCCGGGTCTTGTGACACTTTCTCTCCACATTTATTCCGCATTGGAACCTTCGTGCCTGTTGCCGTTGAGCCGGGCCATTCGTCGCGTTGGCATTGCGTTCCACGCTGAATTCTTTTTCCATTTCGCCGAGGACAGACATCATGAAACAAATTTTGCTCGCCGCGGCAGCGGCGATGATGCTGATTCATCCCGCCAGCGCGCAACGCGCCAACTACGAGGCCCTGGTTGCGAGCCACGCGGCTGCGAACGGCGTTCCTGCGGAACTCGTGCATCGCGTGATCGTACGCGAAAGCCGCTACAATCCGCGCGCCGTCAGCAAGGGCAATTACGGCATGATGCAGATCAAGCTCGCGACCGCGCGCGGCGTCGGCTACACCGGCACCGCGCAGGGCCTTCTTGATCCCGACACCAATTTGACCTACGCCGTGAAATATCTCGCAGGCGCTTATCGCGCCGCGGGCGGCGACCAGAACCGCGCGGTCGCCTATTATGCCGGTGGCTATTACTACGCGGCGAAGCGTCAGGGATTGCTGCCGCGGCAGCAGATTCAGGCGCAGGCTGAGCCGTCGATCATGCTGTTCGATGCGAATGCGCAGGAAATTCCGCGCAGGCATCGGCGCTACCGTCACTAACGAACATCACTGATGCGAGACCGAAGCCGGCTTCAATTTGAAGCCGGCTTTATTTCTGGCCCGGCCGAATGCCGAGCTGACGGATCGCGCACATGCGCCACGACGTCGTCGTCGGCAAAAATCTTCTTCCAGCCATCGACATGATCGAGCAACTGCGCGGCCGGCGTCGACCGCCGCAACAGCGTGGCGTCGATGCGATGTGACTTGAGCATATCGAACAGCGCATCCGGGCTCTTCAGGGTCATGGCGCGATCAAGCTCTACCATGAAGCGCTCGCCATACAGTTCGGTTCGCCCGTCGATCGCGACCGGAATCCCGGCCCAGATCAGATAACCTCCATAGTCGTAATCGTTCAGCACACGCGACACGCCGCGCTCCTTCAATGCGGCCACCGCCGGCGCAATACCGGATGCCGGCGCGTATCGGCCCATCGCAAGCGCGACGAGAGTGATGACGATGACGAACACACCTGTCGCCAAGGCGGCCATTGCGCGTGAGCGCGCGCTGTTCTGCGACGGCGCCTGCGGATGCCCCAAATGCGCCGCAAGCGGCGCGGCCAGCACGATCGGCAACAGCAACGCCAGCACCGTCGCGTTGCGTACATGCGCAAGCGCCATGTGAATCAACCCGAGAACGAGCACAACGCGCATTAGCGGTAGCGTTATTCCCTTGAGCAGCGCCGCACCCAGACCCAGCAGCAGACACACCTCGAAAGCCCCGAGGCGGGAGAAATCCATTGGCCGCCATTCGGTGATGAGTGGCAGCGCCGCGCCAAGGTTCAGAATGTTGCGGGCAGCAAGCACCGCGTCGAAGCCGTACGGCGTCATGCAGCTCGCGGCCAGCGCGGCGAGCCCGAACAGAAACCAGTGCAGCAGTAGCCTAACCCGCGCGGGCGCTTCCACCTTCAGGACGGCATCCAGCGCAATCGGTCCGATCAGCACAAGGCCAAGAATGAAGCTGCCGTGAAGATTCGCCCAAAGCGCGGTAAGCGGCAGCAGCCAGAACGACGGCGCTTCACTGCGATCGGCTGCCGCGATCAGCCCGGCGATCCAGGCTACCATCACCGGCATCGCAAGCGCATGGGGCCGGACCAGGAAATGCGGCGATGCGATCGCCAATGCCGCCATCAGCAGGACAAGCACGGCCGGCGTATCGAGTCGCCGTCCGAGAAACCACGCGAGGATTGCGAATGCCGCGGCGATTGACGCGGCCGTCAGGATGACGGGCCCGGCCCATCCTGCAAGCGAGAAAGCCGCCGCGAAACAAACCTGCGCCAGCCACTGCGTCGAAATCCACCGCTGACCGGACATCGTGAAAGAAAATGTATCGGTCCGCGGCAGCGATCCGGTATCGAGAATCCACTGGCCGATCTTGATCTGCCAGTATGTGTCGGGATCGGCCAGCAGCCGATTGCCCAGCACAAGCAGTCCGGCGAAGAGGCACACGCCGAGCACGCATGGCAGCATCTGCCGCTGCATTCGCGCGGCATCGATGGTCTGTACGCTCATTGCCGCGCACCTTCGGCGGGCTTGAGTCTGGAATCGGCAGCGCCGCCCGGCTTGCGGATGTGGACGACGGCCACCTCGTCGGCGTAGATGCGCTGCCAGCCGACGAGACGATCGAGCAGCCCGGCTGCCGGCGTATCCGGCGTCAGCAGCGTAGCGTCGATCCTGTGGGTTTCGAGCCGGCCGAGGAATGAGTCGACATTCTTGAGCGCCAGCGCATCAAATGTCCTGACCAGAAAATCGTCGCCGTATAGTTCGTCGCGGCCATCAAAGAACACCGGAATGCCCTGTGTGATGAGATAGCCGCCGAAGCGCGCATTGTGCAGAATCCGCTCCGCCTTGCGGGCCTTGAGCACATCGACCGCCGCAGCGGGGGTCTCTCTGACCATCGGCGTAAACGCATAAAGGGAAGCGAAAGCCGCGGTCGCCGCCGACGCCGCGAGGATAACGGCAACGATGCCCACGACACCGTGCGACTTGCGTGCACCGCCGGTCCGGCCAAACCGCGCGGACAGCGGCTTTGCCAGCACCAGCGGCGTCAACAGCGCGAACACTTCGATGTTGCGATTGTGCGACAGCGCCATGTGCAACAGGCCGAGCACCAGCAGGATTCGCGGTGGCGACAGCACGATGCCGCGCCAGAGCACCAATCCGAGCGCCGCAAGCAGACAGATTTCGAACGGGCCGATGCTGCTGAAATCCGCCGGCTGCCATTCGGGGATCTGCGCCATCGCATTGCCGAGATCGAGAATCCTGCGCGCGGCGAGCAGCGAATTCCATCCATAGGGCGTAATCCGGCTTGCAACGACGGCACACAGACCGAACGCCGCCCAGCGCAGCGTCAGCAACACTCGCTGCGGCGCATTCGCATTCCACACAGCGTCCAGCGCGAACGGCGCAATCAGCGCCAGCCCCAGCACGAAACCGCCGTGCAGATTGGTCCACAGCGCAATGAGCGGCAGCAGCCAGAGCGACGGCGCCCTGCGCTCGTCGCTTGCGTTTACCAGGCCGGCAACCCACGCCACCATGACCGACAGCGCCAGAAGATGCGGACGCGCGAGAAAATGATGCGCGGACAATACCGTCGCCGCCATCGTGACGATGACCGCATGCGTCGCCGCAAAGCGCTTGCACAGGACATGGGTCAGCAGCGCGAACGCCGCCGCTGTTCCGAGCCCCGCGAGAATCACGGGTCCGGCCCACAGCACCTGCGTCAGCCACGACGACGCGATCCAAGGCGCACCGGCCTTGGTGAACGAATACACATCGACCGTCGGCAACGCACGATGATCGATAATCCATTGTCCGACCACGATCTGCCAGTAGGTGTCGGCGTCCTGCAGCGCCCGGTTGCCACCGATCACGAACAACAGGAAGAGCCCTGCGCCGACCCACAGCCATGCCGGAATCTGGCCGAGAACCTTCTCGGCCGCACCCGGCTGCTGTCCGATGCCGTTGACGCCGGCGATGCTCATGGTCAGACCTGAATCGTGGAAACGAGTTCCCGACCTAACCACCGGCGGCATAATTCCGGGTAAACTCGGCTGCCAAGCTCTCGCCGGAAACCAGCGCGAAATGGCGTCAATCGCATCGCGGCAAGGTCAACGAACCCTTACCCGCACCTCGCCCTGCGCTAATTTGCGATGCGAGATGCGAAAACGCGTTTCCACGATGCGGAAAAGCCATGCCACATCGCAGGTCCGGCCATTGAAACCCGGGGGCATCGGGTCTATCGTATGTTTGTTCCGAGGGGGGCTCCGGCGTGGAGCTGAGATACCGCAGAATGCGCGGTGACCCTTTGAACCTGATCCGGGTCATGCCGGCGAAGGGACAGGGATGCTACAGAAAGCCAAATCTCCGCGAGGAGAATCTTCCATCAACATTGTTGGCGCGGGCATTGCCGGCTCATGGCAGGCATTGCTGTTCGCGCGCGCAGGTTACGACGTCACGGTTCACGAGCGCGGCGACGCAGCCATGATGCAGGCGACCAGCCACTGGGCCGGCGGCATGCTGGCGCCGTGGTGCGAGCGCGAAGGCTCCGAGCCCGTCATCACGCGGCTCGGCATCCGCTCGCTCGACCTGTGGCGCGAGCATGTCCCGGAGACGCCGTTCAACGGTTCTCTGGTGGTGGCGCATCCGCGCGACCGCGCCGATTTCGACCGCTTCGCCAGGCTGACGACCGACCACAGCCGCCTCGATGCCGATGGCATCGCCGAACTCGAACCCTCCCTCGACGGACGTTTCCGTGAAGCGCTGTTCTTTCCGGGCGAAGGCCATGTCGAGCCGCGCAGCGTGTTGCCCCAGCTCCATGCCAAGCTCACCGCCGCCGGCGGCACGATCAAATTCGGCAGCGACTGCGAGCCCGACGATCTCGCCGGCGAGAACGGCATCGTGATCGACTGCCGGGGTCTCGGTGCACGGAACCGGCATCCCGATCTGCGCGGCGTCAAGGGCGAGATGATCGTGATCGAGACGCCCGACGTGCAGCTGTCGCGTCCGGTCCGCTTCCTCCATCCCCGCTGGACGCTCTACGTGATCCCGCGCGACGGCAACCGCTTCATGCTCGGCGCCACCTCGATCGAGAGCGAGGACACTGGCGTCAGCGTGCGCTCCGCGCTCGAACTGCTCAGCGCCGCCTACGCGGTGCATCCGGCGTTCGGCGAGGCCCGCATTCTCGAATTCGGCGCGGGCCTGCGCCCCGCATTTCCCGACAACCTGCCGCGCATCGCCGTTGAGGCCACGCGCATCTCCGTCAACGGGCTCTATCGCCACGGCTTCCTGCTGGCGCCAGCCCTTGCAGAGCTGACGCTGACCTATGTCGAGCGCGGCGCCATCGACAACGAGGTGATGCAATGTTCCTGATCGTCAACGGCGAACGCGTCGAGACCAAAGCCACGCGCGTCGATGCGCTGCTGGCCGAACTCGACTACGAAGGCACGCATCTGGCCGTCGCGGTAAACTACGACGTGGTGCCGCGTGCGCGCTGGGCTGAAACGCCGCTGAATGACAATGACGCAGTGGAAATCCTCACGCCCCGGCAGGGAGGGTAACAGTTATGGCTGCGAAGACAGTCAACTTCTACGGCAAGGAATTCTCCTCACGCCTCCTGATCGGTAGCGCGTTGTATCCATCGCCGAAGATCATGCAGGACGCGATCCGCGCCGCGGCGAGCGAGATCGTCACTGTGTCGGTGCGCCGCGAGACCGCTGGCGGCAAGACTGGCGACCAGTTCTGGTCGCTGATCCGTGAGCTGAAAGTGACCGTGCTGCCGAACACCGCGGGCTGCAAGAGCGTGCGCGAGGCCGTGACCACCGCAAAGCTTGCGCGCGAACTGTTCAATACGCCGTGGATCAAGCTGGAAGTCATCGCCGACGACGAGACGCTGCAGCCCGACGTGGTGGGCCTCGTTGAAGCTGCGCAAATCCTGATCAAGGACGGCTTCGAGGTGTTTCCTTATTGCACCGAGGATCTCAGCGTCGCCTCACGGCTGGTCGATGCCGGATGCAAAGTGGTGATGCCATGGGCATCGCCCATCGGCAGCGCGCGTGGGATCACCAACCGCGACGCGCTGAAGCTGCTGCGCGCCCGCCTCCCCGACATTACGCTGGTTGTCGATGCCGGGATCGGCGCGCCGTCGCACGCCACCGAAGCCTTTGAACTCGGCTTTGATGCCGTGCTGCTCAACACCGCCATCGCCAAGGCCGACGATCCGGTCGCGATGGGCAATGCGTTCCGTCTCGCCGCTGAAGCCGGCCGCGCCGGCTATGAAGCCGGTCTGATGGGCGCACGCGATTTCGCTTCTCCTTCAACCCCTGTCGTAGGGACACCGTTCTGGCATGCCGTATCCTGATCGTTTCTATCCCGTGGTCGACAGCGTCGCGTGGGTTGCGCGACTGACGAAGCTTGGCGTCGGCACCGTGCAACTGCGCGCCAAGGATCTCGACGATGTGGCTGCGCTCGCCATCGTCCGCGAAGCGCTCGCCGTCACCAAGGGCACCCCGACCAAGCTCGTGGTGAATGACTATTGGCGCGCGGCCATCGAGGCCGGCGCGCAGCATCTGCATCTCGGCCAGGAAGACCTCGACACCGCCGACGTTCACGCGATCCGCCGCGCGGGATTGACGCTCGGCCTGTCCACCCACGACGAGACCGAGCTCGACAACGCGCTGGCTTACAAGCCGGACTACATCGCGCTCGGCCCGATCTATGAGACGACGCTGAAGAAGATGCGTTTCGCGCCGCAGGGCATCGAGCGCATCACCGCCTGGAAGCTTTTGATCGGCGAGATTCCGCTGGTCGCAATCGGGGGCATCAAGCTCGAACAGGCCGAAATGATTTTCGCCGCCGGCGCGAATTCCGTCGCCGTCGTCAGCGACGTGACCCAGAACGCCGATCCGGACGCACGCGTGCGCGCCTGGCTCACCGATTATTCAGAAGCAGTCTAGGAAAGCGGCGATGAACACGTCGATTCTCATCGCAAGACTGATCGGGCCGGTGATGCTCGCGGTCGGAATCGCGGTGTTGATCAATGGCCGCGCGTTCCGCGACATGGCCGACGAATTCATGGCGAACCGCGCCCTGATGTTCATCAGCGGTCTTCTCACCATGCTCGCGGGCGTCGCGATCGTTGTCACACATAATGTCTGGACCGCGGATTGGCGCGGACTGATCACGCTGTTCGGCTGGCTCACTGCCATCGGCGGAGCAATCCGCCTGATTGCGCCACAGTTCGTCGTGCAGCGCGGCCGCGCCATGATGAATCAATCCTACATGCCTGCTGCCGCAGGCGCGATCTGGGTCGCGATCGGATTGATATTTTGCTTTTTCGGATACCGCTGAAACAACCAAACTGACCCAAACGGGAGACGCACCATGAACAAGCCAATCGCAACAGCCGACCTGAAGGCAGCCGTCACCACCGGTGGCCTGACGTCGTCGCGCAAGATCTATGTCACGCCGGACGAGGCGACGGACCTCCGCGTCCCCCTGCGCGAGATCATCCTGTCCGAAGGCGCGGGCGAGCCGAACCTGCAGGTGTATGACACCTCCGGTCCCTACACCGATCCGAACGTCATTATCGACGTTAATGCCGGTCTTTCTCGCGCGCGCATCGAATGGGTCAAGGAGCGCGGCGGCGTCGAGGAATATGAAGGGCGCGACATCAAGCCGGAAGACAACGGCAATGTCGGCGCGAAGCACGCCGCAGCCGCCTTCAAGGCGCACCACAAGCCGATCCGCGGCGTCGGCGATGCGCCGATCACCCAGCTTGAGTTTGCGCGCAAGGGCATCATCACCAAGGAAATGATCTACGTCGCCAACCGCGAGAATCTCGGGCGCAAGCAGAAACTGGAGCGTGCGGAAGCCGCGCTTGCGGACGGCGAAAGCTTCGGCGCAGAAGTGCCCGCGTTCATCACGCCGGAATTCGTGCGCAGTGAGATTGCGCGGGGCCGCGCGATCATCCCCTGCAACATCAACCACGCCGAACTGGAGCCGATGATCATCGGCCGCAACTTCCTGACCAAGATCAACGCCAATATCGGCAACTCCGCTGTGACGTCATCGGTCGAGGAAGAAGTCGACAAAATGGTGTGGGCGATCCGCTGGGGCGCGGACACCGTGATGGACCTCTCGACAGGCCGCAACATCCACACTACCCGCGAATGGATTCTGCGCAACGCGCCGATCCCGATCGGCACCGTGCCGATCTATCAGGCGCTGGAAAAGTGCGACGGCGATCCGGTCAAGCTGACATGGGAACTGTACAAGGACACGCTGATCGAGCAGTGCGAACAGGGCGTGGATTACTTCACCATTCATGCCGGCGTCCGCCTGCCCTATATCCACCTCACCGCCAACCGCGTCACCGGCATTGTCTCGCGCGGCGGCTCGATCATGGCGAAGTGGTGCCTCGCGCATCACAAGGAGAGCTTCCTCTATACGCACTTCGAGGAAATCTGCGACCTCATGCGAAAGTATGACGTGTCGTTCTCGCTGGGCGACGGCCTGCGTCCCGGCTCGATCGCGGACGCCAACGACCGCGCGCAGTTCGCCGAACTCGAGACGCTGGGCGAGCTCACCAAGATCGCGTGGGCGAAGGGCTGTCAGGTGATGATCGAAGGCCCCGGTCATGTGCCGATGCACAAGATCAAGATCAACATGGACAAGCAGCTCAAGGAGTGCGGCGAAGCGCCGTTCTACACGCTTGGGCCGCTGACCACCGACATCGCGCCGGGCTACGATCACATCACCTCGGGCATCGGTGCGGCGATGATCGGCTGGTTCGGCTGCGCAATGCTTTGTTACGTGACGCCGAAGGAGCATCTCGGCCTGCCCAACCGCGACGACGTCAAGGTCGGCGTCATCACCTACAAGATCGCGGCGCATGCCTCCGATCTCGCCAAGGGCCATCCGGCGGCGCAGATTCGCGATGACGCGCTGTCACGCGCACGCTTCGACTTCCGCTGGGAGGACCAGTTCAACCTCGGCCTCGATCCGGACACCGCGCGCAGCTATCACGACGAGACGCTGCCGAAGGAAGCGCACAAGGTCGCGCATTTCTGCTCGATGTGCGGACCGAAGTTCTGCTCGATGAAAATCACGCAGGACGTGCGCGACTACGCGGCAACGCTTGGCGACAACGAAAAGGCCGCGCTCAATCTCGACGGCAAGTTGCCCGGCGTCGGCATGACGATCTCGGGCGTGATCGAGGACGGCATGGCCCAGATGAGCGAAAAGTTCGTCAAGATGGGCGGACAGGTCTATGTCGAGGCGGAAGCCGTGAAGGAAAGTAATAAGGTGTTGTGAGGCGCTCGACGCCACCCATGCTCAAGATCGCAACGGCGCTGGGGGTTCTCAGCGCCGTTGCTTTGTCGGGCGCAGCCTTCGCGGCGAAACTCACCGCCGCTGACCGATCTGGAGCGAACCTATCCGCCCCGCTAATCAGATGTGCTGGAAGGACGCGGGGGAAGCGACGGAGAATCGCTTGTATTAAGCCCGAAACGCCGTGAAGATCATGCAGACGGGACGGCTCAATCCAGCGAGAGAAGAAAATGATGAAGGCACGCCATAAGATAATTGCGGCGGGAAGAACTCATTTTGAGCGTTTCATAGAAAGCAAAGCGACGTCTTCAGAAAAGCCCCTACCGCTCACGCACACGACGGACGCATTCGACCTTCGCGACATCATTGATGATCAAGAAATTAAGCCCCGCTTTTGCCCCGTCCTTGACCACGATCTTTCATATCATTTCTATGGCCGACCAGCATACCGCAAGAATGGGGAAACCCAAGCTAACAGCTTAGCTGCCTACGCGCCAATCATCTTTATTTTCAAACCGTCGGTTTCTGAAGAGGCCATCGCGGCTTTTCCTTTCGATTCTGGCGGCTTCAAAGGTGAGCGATATTTAGACGTTACCCATCATCGAATGTCGGTGACAGATTTCGGCCTGGAGCCATCTTATAAAAGGATCGGCAAGCTTGTCGCATTTTTCTTCGGCGACAACAAAAGCTACTACGATCAGATTCCGTCACCGGAATGTAAATCAACAGCAATGAATTCGAAGCTCTGAGCTACAAAGAGCTGGTAACATATCGAGGAAAGAACGATCGAGACGACAGATCGACTACTGTTGAGATAGTATTCGACAAGTTCATCAAACTGAGCGGCAATCTACTAGGCATCGTCGTACCGAGCTCATTTTTGAAAGACAAGGCTATTAAAGCCAAGTTGCATTCTCTAGATGTCCACATCCTCCCGTACACCGATGGAGCAAACTTAACTCCCGCAAGCCAGATACCTCGCCTTAGCGACGTCGTTCGCCATTTTTATATTAAGCAAGGCATCTTGAAAAAGTGACCACAAAAGCAGCACAACTTTATGGGGTCATCAGCCCCACAGGACAAAGCGACGGATTTTGTGTGCCCGTTTTTATTGACCCGGAGCAATCGAACCATCTTCTTGTTCAAATCGTCGACGAGCAGAATTACATCGAATCGTTTGAACCGTTCTTTAGCTCTGTCGAAATCAAAGCAATCGACATTAATGTAGATAAGAAAGTTGGAGATTCCGCCTTCTGGTACTTTGGTTTGAAGAATGGCCCACTTTCAGGATCGATAGAAGATATACGATCTCAGTTTCATGAAAGAAAAATAGAAATAGAGAACAGCCCCTATATTCTCTTGCAAGTTGTAGCGGCGTGTCAAATAGATGGGCAGGAAGCTGCCGTTCAGACAGTCCACGACTTATTGGCAGAGAATGTGGGGCGAGCAGGCGCCAATGCTTGGTTAGATACAAACGTACTTTCTCCGAAAATTAGAGATTGGCTGCACAAATCACGAAAAACTCGACGCAAATTCGACTTTGGAAAACTTGCATCTAAAGTTCTTGCCATTACCGACGGCAATTCAACGTCCGTCTTGGTTCCGGAAGAACTCAAAAGCCAAATTCGCGATGAAGATTGGCGCAGCATGACGGAACAACTAGCCTCCCTTCTAAAATTTTTTGATCTCAGATTCGCGGGATTAATTTTTCAAAAACACAGTGCCTTGAGAAATATCTCAAATTCAAATGTGCCACTCTTAAAACGAGAAGCTGTATCGGCCTTCGCTAAGGGAAAAGGAACTACTCTTCAGCAGATCACGAAGAGCTATTTTGAAGATTCTTCCGGAGCTCTACGCGTAGTCTGCACATTTTCAAGCCGCTACGAAGGAAAGGGAAAACGAAAGTATTGGTTTGGGTACCATGAGATCTGGAACCGCTGGTTGGAAGGATCCAGAGATGGATTTCTTCTTCTCGGGTGTGCAGACACAAGAACATGTTTTGCATTACCGTTACGTTTTGTAAGAGCGCAGTTGCCCAATCTTCGCTCCACGGGGATTGGCAAAGATCAGTATTGGCACTTAGACCTTGTTGACGTGGCGACAAAGACGAATCTTCTAGATATTCCTCGAATAAAGCAGGCCGCGACCCTTTCGGAGTTTGCTTTCAAATTTTAGCCCATTGTGAAGCGATGATTTTTCGCAATGGCGAAATTGCAAAGGCCGCCCCCCATGCATAACCTCACCCCCCTCTCCGGTCTTCTCGGCGGTGCGCTGATCGGGCTCGCCGCGGCCATGCTGATGCTGCTGACCGGACGCATCGCCGGGATCAGCGGTATCTTCGGCGGACTTCTTTCGCCCGCGACGAGCGATCGCGGCTGGCGGCTCGCCTTCGTCGCGGGCCTGATTGCAGCGCCGCTGATCGCGTCGTTTTTCACCGGCGCGGCACTGCCCTCGCCCGTGATGCCGGCAAGCCTGATCGTGATCGTCGTTGCCGGTCTGCTCGTCGGCTTCGGCAGCCGGATGGGCGGCGGTTGCACCTCGGGTCACGGCGTGTGCGGGACCGCGCGGTTGTCCGCGCGCTCGCTCGTTGCCACCGCGGTCTTCATGGCGGCGGCGATCATCACCGTCGCCATCGCGCGTCACGTCATCGGAGGCTGAGATCATGCCGCTCGTTCTTGTGAGCTTTGCCTGCGGACTCATTTTCGGCGCTGGCCTCCTGATCTCCGGTATGACGCAGACGGGGAAAGTGCTCGGCTTTCTCGACATCTTCGGCGCATGGGACGCGACACTGGCGTTCGTGATGGCCGGCGCCGTCGCGGTCGCCAGCATGGGCTTCGCGCTGGCAGAACGGCGTGGCGCACCTGTCTTTGCGGCGGAAAGCCTCTGGCCGACGCGCAAGGACATCGATGCGCCGCTGGTGACGGGCGCAGTGCTGTTCGGCATCGGCTGGGGTCTGGTCGGGCTTTGTCCCGGCCCGGCGCTGGTCAATCTCGCCGGTCTCGGCCTGCCGGTAATCGTGTTCGTCGCCGCGATGGCCGCCGGGATGATCGGTCAGGACATGTGGAGCAAGCAAAAGGCGGCCAAGCCCGGGTTGAGCGAGACCGCCATCGCAACATCCACCGACGGCTAGCTATCGGCGGCGCTTGCGCACGCCGCCAACAGCAGCGCCCGGTTTACTTCATCGTAATCGCGAGACCGCTCAGATCCGCATTCGCCATCAACCCGGTCTGCTGGCCGGAGAGTTCGAGCACTGCGCCCTTCTGGTTGGTGAGCACGATCGCGCGCGCGCCGCGGCCGACCGCGATGCCTGCGCCCGCCGCACCGTAAACACCGGCGACATCCGACGGCCGGTTGATGTTGCTGACGCGGCCGCGCAGCACGGTCTTCGATCCGCCGAACACCAGGCCGTAGTCGATCCCGCCGGTGGAGAGCGCGTAGCTCCTACCCCGGAAGTTCAGCGTACCGCTGCCGCCCGAGCCGCCGATGAACCATCCGGCCTTGTAGATGACGAGCGACACCGTGCCGCTGTCGGCATGGGCGGATGACAGACCGGCTCCTATAAGGGCCGTCACAGCGATCAGCGCGGCGCGAATGGCAGATGACAGACGCATAATGGAGTCTCCGGATTGGTGAGGGTAAGCAGTGCGGACAGCAGATGCTGCAAAACGGATCGGCAAAACCGAATCAAGTTTGGTGGTTCGATTCTAGCATTCGCATCCCGTTTCGGCAGGCGTTTTGCGACCGCCCGCAAGCCGCCGCTGATACCATTTCGCAGCGCAGTTAGCGAGACTCCAGCAACACAACTGAAGTACAGTTGCGAGCCCTGCCCGATGTGCTACTCGACCGCGTACTGGGCGCGCGTGGACAAGATCTACTACGCGGCATCGTGGAGCGATTACGCCGACCTGTTCGACGACTCGAACATCAATCAGGATATGAAGCAGTCATATGCCAAGCGAACTGTTCGCGTGGCGCAACTTATGCGCGGCGATGCGCAGAAGGTCTGGGTCGAATACCAGAACCTGCCGAGCAAGACACGCTATTGATCAACAGATTAGGCACCGCAGCGCGTATCGCCGCGGCCGTTTCTGTTGTTTAATCGATTCGGCTTCACAATGACCAACTGGAGGTTTCTGTGAATCGAGTCGAATGGGATCTTCACGCAGCCAAGTTTGAAACGATGGTCTGCGACATCGTCACCGATGAAACCGGCAGCCAGATGCCGCGCTTCGTTGCCGCCGCCTGCCGCTCGCGGAAAGATCTCGAGCTGGTCGATCTCGGCTGCGGGGTCGGCAGCTTCGTCAAGAAATTCGGACATCGCTTCGAGCGGATCACCGGTATCGACTTTGCGCCGCGCATCGTCGCGCGCGCGAAGAAGCGCTGTGCGGAGATGACGAACGCAAAATGGATGGCGATGGATGTCTGCAAGTCCGCGGACGTTCTTGGAACGGTCGCCGACCTCACCGTCTGCCTGAACGTCATCACCTCGCCGCGCGAAGCCAAACGGGATGCGCTGTGGGCGACCCTCGCCGCGGTGACCAAGCCGTCGGCTCATGCGCTGGTCGTGGTGCCGTCGATGGAATCGCAGCTGATGGTCAACAAGCTCGGGGCATCGGCAGACAAGATCAAGGCGGGCGGGCTCGTGAGCCGCGACGGCGTCTGGCAGAAGTTCTACGAGCGCGAGGAGTTGATCTCCACCGTGTCCGAAAAAGGATTCGAGATCACCCGCATCGCGAAGGTGTATTATCCCTGGTCGGTGGACGGCCTGCGCAAGCCGCGCGGCTCAAAGCAACTGCCGTGGGACTGGGGCTTCCTGGCGCAACGCGCGGCGTGATGCCACGGTCCGACGTGTCGGCCTCAGCGGCCGAGGATATGACTGCAACACGGCGACACGTTTCAGGCGGTTCGCAAGTCCGCAATATCCTTTCAGCGCGCTCTTTTGCGGACTTGCGAACCAAGGGCCGGGGCGAACGTCGGATTCAGGGCACCAGCCCGAACGTTTGAGCGCACCGTTAACTTCTTGTCCGCCGGCGGCAAGATCATTGCGAACACCGGCTGTCAGGCATACGTTTGAATCAGACATTGAACGCCGCCGTTCGCTCGGCGCCCAACTGCCAGACGGTCAAGAATGGATTATGACAATGTTGGCGGAAATCTTTTTATTGAAGCTTGAAGCCCTGATGCGGGTGGCTGCAATCGATCGGCGGGCCGCGTCGAGCGATCCGCGCTTTGTGCCAATCGCGCTGCCGCACTGAAACCAGCGGCTTCGCAACGCCAAGGCAACCTGACGGTGGCGACTTCGCGGCGCTTCAGGGGGACCTGTTGGCTGTGGTCAGCCGAACCGTGCCCTGTTTCGCTCCCGCGCCTTTTCCGCTTCGACCTCGCGGTCGCGTGCGGGCGCATGTGTGTGCAGCGATGTCAGCAACTTTCGCGCGCTGGCCGAAACTTCCGCGACCGCCAGTTCGAACGCTGCTTCGTTGGCCTTCGACGGCGCATTGAAGCCCGATAGCTTGCGCACGAACTGCAGCGCCGAAGCGTAAATCTCATCCTCGGTCGCCGGCGGCTCGAAATTGAACAGCGTCTTGATGTTGCGGCACATGATGCACTCCCTTCCTGAAGCCTGCACGGCCAGGCATTTCACCTAATTCCAGACCGGGAGACGCGCAAATTTTAGGCACGGTCCTGGGGAATATCCAATTTATCCAGCAATCCCTTGCGGTTCCATCGGGTTCCAATTCTCCAGTTCCTTGAATGGGTTATTGGAGAATTAGGACTTTGTTAACCATATCGGCCCACCCTTTTCCGGGGCTGAGATCAGTAACGCAATCGTCTGCATCTAGGGGCAGACGTTGGTCGGGAGGTCTCGATGAGCCAGAACATATCGCCATCCACATTGGAGCCATTGCCGGATGCACCCGCCATGGCGCCGAACCAGGTGGTTCCGCTGCTGATCGGTGCCACGGTCGGAGAAATCGAGCGCGAACTTGTCCTGCAAACGCTCGCACGCTGCGATGGCAACCGCACCCGCGCCGCGCGCGTGCTCGGCGTGTCGGTCCGCACACTGCGCAACAAGATCCGGCAATATTCTGCACAGGGCGTCGAAGTGCCGGCACATCATTAGGGCATGTTCCCGAAAAGTGGGGACCGGCTTTCGGAAAGAATCATGCCCAAACGATAAAGCCAGAAACCGCGCGGCGCGGTTTACCGTTTGATGGGCATTGATGATCGGGTTACGGTTCCATATCAAGGAACCTCACCATGACCCCACCAATGACCACGGCACGTATCGCCTGCACAGCGATCGCGCTTCTCGCCGCCGCTCCGTCCGCCGCCGACGCTAAAGGCACACCGGACCAGCGCCGCGCCTGCCGTCAGGACGCGATGAAGTTCTGCCGCGAGTTCGTCCCCAACGTGAATCGCATCAAGGCCTGCATGGAGAAGAACTTCAGGAAGCTCAGTCCGCTCTGCCGGAAACAGTTCAGATAGGATCGCAACAAGACCCATGCACATTCCCGCAACGCTGGATCAGGCCCGCAGCACGCTCGCCGTGATGCTCGGCATTGCAGCGACCGAGGGACTCCCGGACGCGATCGACCACGAGACCATCGCCGCCGCGACCCGTTACATCTTTCATCTCGAGCCGCAGTTCGGATTAGCCGGTCTGACGCCGCTCAGCCCCCACCGGCAGGCCGAACTGGTTGCCGATCCTGCGCTTGCCGCGCAGGCGGTGAGCTTCGCAGCCGTCATGGCGTTTGTGGGCGGTACGCTGGATCAAGCCAAGCTGAGCGCGGTGGTGAAACTTGCGGATCAGCTCGGCGTCCGCGACGACTTCGTCAACGATCTGGCACGGCTGGCGCTGGGCGACATGAAAGAAGCCAAGGCTCACATGATCCACGCCAACCTCGAGAGCGTGACGGGCCGCGCATGGGACACCGCGGAAATGGGACCGTGGCTGCAGCCTTACAATGCGCAGCCGGATCCCGCGCTGGCGACACGCTTCCACGCGCTGGAGCGGCTGCCGGTGGATACATTCGGCCACGCATTCGCGATGTTCTATCAGGCCAACGGCTACGCCTATCCCGGCGAGCCGACCGCGCTGAATTTCGAATTCGCGATGCCGCACGATTCAACCCATGTGCTCGCGGGCTACGACACGTCGCCGCGCGGCGAACTGCTGACATCGACACTGACGGCGACCATGCATCGCAGCCACGCGATGGCAGGCCACGTACTGCCGGTGATCCTGAGCTGGCATCTCGGCATTCCGCTCAACGATGTCGCCGGTGCGGCGACCGGCGCGTTCGAGCCGGAAGAGTTTTTCTATGCGTGGGCGCGCGGCGAGGACACCACGCTCGACCTGTTCGGCCCGGAGTGGAATTTCTGGGCGGCCGCGATCCAGCCGGTCGAAGCGGTGCGCGAAGCGGTCGGGCTGGCCGACTGACGGCAAAGCCACATTCCACCTGACCGGAAAACGCTCTAGCCTGTGAATCATCGGGCCGGGGCAAACTCATGACGAAAATCAGCAAGGCGAATGTCGTCGCGGCGCTGCTGTCGTTCAACGGCGGCTTCGTCGACACCGCGGGCTTCCTCGGCCTCGCCGGTCTTTTCACCGCGCATGTCACCGGCAATTTCGTCACGCTGGGCGCGGCGCTGGTCCACGGCAGCCATGGGATCGTCGGCAAGATTCTCGCGCTCCCCGAATTCATTCTGGTGATCGCGCTGGCGCGGCTGGCCGGCATCGCGCTGCGCGCGCACAGCCTGCCCGCGATGCAGATCCTGCTGGGCGTCAAGGTCGCGCTGCTGCTTGCCTTCTTTGTTCTCGCCGTGCGCTTCGGTCCGTTTCCGGACGCCAACACGCCGATGGCGCTGCTGACCGGCTTCGCCGGCGTCGGCGCGATGGCGATGCAAAACGCAGTTCAGCGCGTGCATATGGCCAGCCTGCCGCCCTCCACCATGATGACCGGCTCCACCGTGCAGGTCACGCTCGACGCCGTTGATCTCCTCACCGGCGCCAAGCCCGAACAGCGCATACAGGTGCGGACCCGCTTCAGCCACCTTGCGCTCGCGATCTGCTTCTTCGCATTCGGCTGCGCGGTCGCCGCCGTGATGTATGTCTATGTCGGCTTCTGGTGCCTGGCGCTCTCGGTCGCCGTCGGTCTTGCCGCCTCTGTGATCCGGATCGAGGAAACACGCGCGGCATAAACCCGCTTGCGATGTTGCGCTGCATCGTGCCTCAACAATGCGCGGGACGAACACCATACCTCGCGCGGGTTTGTCTGGACGCCTCTGCCCGACCGTCCGAAACTCCCCGGCGATTCCTGCTTTGCGGAGGATCGCATGAGGTGGCCTGCTCGCCTTGCCCTGATGATTCCGCTGATACTGTCCGCCGCGACGGCGCTCGCGGTCGATCGCGGGCAATTCGGCGATGTCCCCGAGCACATACGCAAATGGTTCAGGGATGCGCGCAGCCCGGCCGGCGTGCCGTGCTGCGACGTTTCCGACGGGCACCGCACCGACTACGATGTGCGTGCGGGCAGTTACTGGGTGCCGATCGAAGGCACGTGGTGGCCGGTGCCGGAAAAAGCCGTGATCCGCACCGGCGGCAATCCGACCGGCGGCGCGGTGGTGTGGTACGTGACGATCCGCGGCAACATCGAGATCACGTGTTTCGTGCCGGCGGATGGGTCGTGAGGCATACGATTGAGCCGTTGTCATCCTGAGGTGCGAGCACTTGCGAACCTCGAAGGAGGAGGACGGCACCGCCATCCGTCGAGGCTCGCCAAGCGCGGCGCGCGCCTCAGGAGGATGACGAAATCACCTACGCCCTGCCCGGATAACTCACCGCCATGCCCGCGCGCACGTCCTGCTGCACGCCGTACTGCGCGAACGGATAACGGAAGCCGTTCTTCGACAGCGCCTTCATGCCGGCAATGGCGCTGACGAGATATTCCGGGGGCGTCGCCATCAGCATTTCCTCGTCGAGCACGCCGCCATAACGGCGCTCGGCGAAACACGGGATCGACAGGCTCGGCAACCGCGTCGTCAGCGCGCGGCCCCATGAATCCGCGCAGGCGGATTCGCCGACCACGCTCCAGTCGAAGCGTTTGTAGCCGGACCATTGCAGCCCGTTGATGAAATAGATCATCGCGCCGGGCGTCGCATAAAACAGCGCGCTGTCGGGCGGATCGAGCTTGCCGGACGACAGCGGCCCGACTGCAAGCGCATCGTATTGTCCGTCCGGGACGCAATGCATCGCCTCCTGATGCGCCTGCGCATCCTGCTGCGTCGAGAACCACACGCCTGTCATGTGCTGGCCCGATTGCCACGCATCGGTCTTGGCGCCGCCGAGGCCGACCACGGCACGGCACTGCGCACCGACCAGATCGTCGCTGGTGATGCCCACCGTCCAGCCGATCCGCGCCGCCTGCGCCACAATCTGGTCCAGCGTGTGAACCGACTGCGGTCTGCGGATTTTCGGAATCGCTTCCATGTCCTCGCGCCGCGCGAACATCTTCATGCCGAACGGAATCGAGCGCAGCTTCAGCAGCGAGTCGAGGTCGCCGACAATCGCAGGCCAGTCATAGGTCATCGCGTTTCTCCCGGATGCTTCTTGTTATCGGCAAGGCTAGAGCATTTTTCGCGAATGCGCACACAATCGTGCGTCGTCCCGGCGAAGGCCGGGACCCATAACCACAGACTTCTCGTTTTAGAAAAATGTTGCGGGCATGCCGCCGGTAAAACGGGGACTCAGGGAGTATCGGTCCCGGCCTTCNGGGACGACCCGTTTAAAAAATCACGCCTGAATGCAGACGTTCGTACTGAGCAAGACCAACGCGCTCAGTGTCCGTCGTCGAGGCCGCCCATGTGTTTCTGGCTGTAAAGCTCAACGCCGATCTTCTTGACGAGGTCGATCTGGGTTTCGAGGAAGTCGATGTGACCTTCCTCGTCCTTCATCAGGCTCTCGAACAGGTCGCGCGAGACGTAGTCCTTCGCGCTATGGCAGTGGGTCGCGGCCTTCTCGTAAAGCTCGCGTGCCGCATACTCGGCCTTGAGGTCGCAATCCAGAACTTCCTTCACATTCTGGCCGATATGCAGCGGATCGAGCACCTGCAGGTTCGGGAAGCCGTCAAGGAAGATGATGCGGTCGATCAGCTTGTCGGCGTGCTCCATTTCCTCGATGGATTCCTTGCGCCACTTCTTGGCGAGATCCTTCAGGCCCCAGTTTTCCAGCATCCGGTAATGAAGCCAGAACTGGCTGACGGCAGTCAGTTCGCTGCGCAGCGCCTTGTTCAGGAATTCGATGACCTTTGGATCGCCCTTCATGTCGCACTCCATCGTGGAACCGTCGTTGGACGGTCAAATTCAATTTAGAAACGTTCTAAATGAGATTTTGGCCAAGCACAACCCCGGCTGGAGGGACCAGGGTGGGCTGGGGAAAACTTGAAGTTATGGAGGTACTTAGCAGGCGGCCTGGGCCACAAGGACCACCGGCGGCTGGTCTTCGTTCGCCGCTTCATGCTGGCTGTGGGGGCATCCAGAGCAGCAAGCCTTGGCGCAGGCGCCCAGCGCTTCGTCCATGATTTTCTTGATGGTTCGCGCGCAGCGGCCGCATTCGGCGCTGCAGCCCAGACAGCCATAGACCTGCCCAGCCGTGCGCGGAAAATCCGTAGGCCGGGTCACAACGTCACGCACGTCGTGGTCAGTCAGGACGTTGCAGGAACAAACAATCATGGATGCCTAGAGAACCTGTAAGGACTGTTGACCAACAGGTATTGGAGCAACGCCCCCGATGCAAAAGGAAAACAGCTACTTTTAAGCTATTCCAAACTGGCCGGACGGCTTCGCGCACAATCTGGAATCAATCTAAATTGGTGCCGCAGATGGACAGCATCAGCGATTGCCAACTGATGGCAAACCCGCAAATGCACGACGCGGCGGATTGGGTTAAACGTCAGCATCGGGAGAAATGGGAGCACGGCGTGGCGCATATCGGACCTGACGACCTCGGCACCATCTACGCGCCACCCTCCGAGCGCGTGATTGCGAAACAACTGCCACGCATCGACCGCCACGCCGCGAACTTCATCGGCATGTCGCCGTTCTGCGTGCTGGCGACCGCCGGCCCCGACGGCACCGTTGACGCCTCGCCGCGCGGCGGCAATCCCGGCTTCGTGCACATCGAGAACGAGACCCGCCTCCTGATGCCGGACCGTCCGGGCAACAACCGCATCGACAGCTTCCGCAACCTGCTGACCGGCTCGGGCTATGTACAGTTGATCTTCTTCGTGCCGGGCCTCGACGAAACATTGCGCGTCGGCGGCGAGGCAAAGCTCTCGGCCGATCCGGATCTGCTGGCCAGCATGATCGAGTTCGGCAAGCCGCCCCGCGCCGTGCTCGATATCGCTGTCCGCGAAGCCTATTTCCACTGCGGCAAGGCGCTGATGCGCTCCAGGCTGTGGTCGCCGGACTCCCGCGTCGCGCGCTCGGCGCAGCCGAGCATCAGCGAAGTCATTCACGAGCAGACCGGCCAGGGCACACCCGAAACCCAGGAACAGGTCGAAGCCCGCTTCGAGACGCAGCTTTGATCGCCCTGTCAGGCAACTGCGCCTGACGCGCGCAACGCCTCGACGTGTTTTCGGGGCGACACCTTGTGAACCCGCACAAAGTCCCGGCTGAACTGTGAGGGGCTTTCGTAGCCGACCTTGAATCCCGCCTCCGCTGCGGTAAGGCCTTCCATCACCATCAGCCTGCGCGCCTCCTGCAGGCGGATCAGGTTGCGGAATTGCAGCGGGCTCATCGACGTGATCGCGCGGAAGCGCTCGTGAAACGTAGACGCGCTCATGCCCGCAATGTCCGCAAGATCCTCCACCGTAAAGGCGTCTGCATAGGATTGCCGGATATAGCTCACCGCGCGGTGAATCTGGCTGAGACGGCTCTCACCATTGCCGATCTGGCGCAGGATAGCGCCGCGCGGCCCGGTCAACAGCCGGTGCAGGATCTCGCGCTCGATCAGCGGCGCGAGCACCGGCGCATCGTCTGGTGCATCGATCAACCTGAGAAGCCGCGTCGCCGCGTCAATCAGTTCCGGAGTGGCCACGCTGGTCCCCAGCGCCGCATTTTCGCGCGCCTCCGTGCACCCCAGCTGCCCCGCGATGAGATCGGCGAGCACCGCGCGGTCCAGCACGAGTTGCATGCACAGATACGGCGCATCCGGCTCTGCCTCCACCACCGCGCCGATCAGCGGCAGGTCCATGCCTACGACAAGGAAGCTGGAGCGGTCGTACGACAGCGCGGTGTTACCGATAGTCGCGTGTTTCCGGCCCTGCGCGACAAGGCAGAAGGACGGCTCATAAAGCGTCTGGACCGGCTCCGTCAGCGCCGAGGATCGGATAAGGAACACGCGCGCAAGCGGCGTGTCGAACACACCGTCGCCGGGCGCGTGACCTATGATTTGCGCGGCAAGATCATCGCAATCGAGCATATCCCATCATCCACGATCCTCGTCGCACAGCAAGCCTGCAGCGTCCGATCCGGAGGATCATGCAAGACATCCGGACTTCCGTTCTACCGCCCGGCCGCCACCTGGAGCGATCTTGGACCATCCCGGAGGCTGGCTTCGGGCGGAAGGACAGCGAAAATGTCAGGCATCAAGGACAAGGTCATCCTCATCACCGGCGCGAGCAGCGGCATCGGCGAGGCCGTCGCGCGCAAACTTGGCGCGGCTGGCGCCGGGCTGATGATCGGCGCACGCAGAACCGACCGGCTGCAAACGCTGGCGAGCGAAATCCGCGTCGGAGGCGGCACCGTAAATGTGCAAGCGCTCGATGTGACGGATCGCGCCAGCGTGAACGCATTTGTGGACGCGGCGATTGCCGCCTTCGGGCGGATCGACGTCATCATCAACAATGCCGGCATCATGCCACTGTCCCTGATGAATTCGCTGAAGGTCGACGAGTGGGACCGCATGATCGACGTCAACATCAAGGGTGTTCTTTACGGCGTCGCCGCCGTTCTGCCCGTCATGAATCGGCAGGGTTCAGGGCAAATCATCAACGTGTCTTCGATCGGCGGGCTTTCCGTGGTGCCGACCGCCGCGGTTTACTGCGCGACGAAATATGCCGTGCGTGCGATCTCCGACGGCCTGCGGCAGGAGAACGACAGAATCCGCGTCACCTGCGTTTACCCCGGCGTCGTGGAATCCGAACTGGCCGATACGATCACCGATCCGGTCGCCGCCGACGCCATGATCGCTTACCGAAAGATCGCCCTGAAGCCGGAGGCCATCGCCGCTGCGATCGCTCATGTCATTGCCCAGCCTGCCGATGTCGATACCAGCGAGATCGTCGTGCGTCCAACGGCGAGTGTGTAGACACGGAAAGAAGAGCATCATGAGACCGTCTCACGTTATCTTTCGACTGATTGCGGCTTGCACACTGCAGGCGATCATGGCGGCTTCAGCCGCTGCGCAAGCGCCCGGCGATCGTCTCGAACGCGGCGATGCGGTCATCCAAAACCTTAACAAGGGTCAGGCGCAGCCCGCCCTCGAGCGCATGCGGCAGGAGTTTCCCTTTCTTGCAACCGCGACCCAGAGCTATGCACTCGGCGAGGTGTGGTCGCGTCCGGGGCTCGACAGCCGGACGCGACAGCTCGCAGCGGTTGCGGCGCTCGCCGCCACGGGCGACATGGCTTTCCTGAAAATTCATGCGGGCTATGCGCTCAATCTGGGTGTGTCCGAGGACGAACTGAAGGAGATCGTCTACACCGTGACCGTTCTCGCCGGCTTTCCTCGTGCGATTGCCGCTTCGCAGACGCTGTCCGCGCTTTTCGCGGAGCGCCGAGCCGGACTGGAAAGCCGTCAATAACTGCGCGCGCATCGAAGTGTGCTAGGTGGTGCGTCGGCCTACAGATTGGATGATCTCATGAAAAAGCTGCTGCCGCTGGCGGAAAAAATCGCTGCGTCCTTGATCGCGCGAAAGGAAACTATCGCCGTCGCGGAGTCGTCCACTGGCGGATTGATTTCCGCGGCGCTGCTCGCGGTGCCCGGCGCATCGGCCTACTATCGCGGCGGCGGCGTGATCTACACGCCGCGTGCGCGGGCGGCATTGGTGAACATCACGAAGGAAGAGATGGAAGACATCGGCCTGCGCGGCGCGACCGAGCCCTATGCCGCCCTGCTCGCGAACCGCGCGCGCGAACTTCTCAACACGACATGGGGCCTGAGCGAGACCGGCGCCACCGGCCCCTCCGGCAATCGCTACGGCGATGCCGCGGGACATTCATGCATGGCGGTCGCGGGACCGCGAATGAGCGTGATCACGCTGGAAACCGGCAGCAGCGATCGCGTCGCCAACATGCGCGCGTTCTCGCTTCGCGCACTCGAATTGCTGGCGCAAACACTCGAATCCGCCGACTGAACGAAACTGCATCGCGCCCGCCGATGTGAATTATCCAGCATTTATCGGCGGATTCACCGATTGAGGTTCCGGAATTAACCACGGAACCGCTTCACCTTTGGTGAGCAAGTATTACACGCGGAAAAAAACCACTGATTTTGCGGAACAAATTCGGCCCCTAAACCTTAACAAGGCGTTGCCCCGCATTTTCTGGAATTGTTAACCCAATGGATCGCATTTTGGTCACATATGGCACGTACCCCGCGCCTATCATTCCACACACCGAAGTGAGAGAAATGCGAAAATTGCCAATCGCGATTGCATCTGTTGTTGCCACGTTGGCAATTTCCATCAGTGCACCGGTCTCCGCCCAGGACTTTACCGCGTCGGTGGGCACCGAAGTCGCCGCCCCGCAGAAAAAGGTTTCGATGTACCAGTCGGCGATGAGCGAAGTCGCCATCCTGCGCTATCGCACAGCGCTGAAGCTGAAGGCAGAGCAGGTGAAGTACTGGCCCGCCGTTGCCAGCGCGCTCCGCGTGCTCGCGCGCGAACCGCAGGTCAACGAAGCCGCCGTGCGCCGCTTCGCGCCGGCCGCGTCCGCCCTGTTCGCCCGCCTCGACGAAGACCAGAAGCGCACCGCGATGAGCCTTGTGCAGCAGGCCGGATTGCAGCAGTACGCTTCGCTGTTCTGATCACACGCCACGCGGACTTTCCGCGCGGCTCTCGAAAAATTCCACCGGCGCTTCGCACCTTGCGGGCGCCGTTCTTCGTTGCGCCGCGCCTAATCATGGCGGAAATCCGGCCCCGCCATTCAGTTCCCGTTCAAGGCCCATCTGCAACCATCGTCGTCGACATTCGTTGTCGATGACGATGAAAGGGGAAAGCTATGAAGAAGGTGCTTTCGGCGTTCCTTGCGGTCGCAACGATCGCTGGTTCACTGGTAACCGCGATGCCCGCCGCGCAGGCGCAATATTACCACGGTCATCATCACCACGGTCATGGTGGCGCCGGTGCCGCCATCGGCCTCGGCCTTCTCGGTGGCGCCATCGCCGGTGCGGCGATTGCCAACAGCGGCGGTTACTACGGTCCCGGCTACGGCTATTACGGCGCAGGCCCGGCCTATTACGGTGGCGGCTGCTACAT
>CDFE01042721.1:14399-40272 GCA_000826465.1 Acanthamoeba mauritaniensis | reverse complement strand
AATGCAAGCTAAAAATCGGACGAAACTCAGTGCGGGTGTCGCGCTTGCGGCCCTCTTGATGGGCTCGGTCATGACAACTCCTGTCATGGCTGACACCATTGATGCCGCGCTGGTGCGAGCCTACCAGAACAACCCGCAGCTGAACGCGCAGCGCGCATCGGTCCGCGCGACCGACGAAAGCGTGCCACAGGCATTGTCCGGCTATCGTCCGCGCGTCGCTGTCACCGCCAGCGCAGGCACCCAGTACACCGAGACCCAGACCAACACGCAGGTCGGCGGACGATTGAGCGAAATCGGCCTGCGCGGCGTCAACGCACCGCGTTCGGTCGGCGCGACAGTCACCCAGACACTGTACAACGGCGGCCAGACCGGCAATCGCACGCGAGCCGCGGAAAGCCAGGTTTCGGCATCGCGCGAAGGGTTGCGCGTCCTCGAACAGACCGTGCTGTTCTCGGCTGCGACCGTCTACATGGATTACCTGCGCGACGCCGCGATCGTCGAAGTGCAGAAGAGCAACGTCCGCGTGCTCGAGCAGACCCTCAAGCAGACCCGCGATCGTTTCAATGTCGGCGAAGTGACGCGCACCGACGTCGCGCAGTCCGAAGCCCAGCTTGCCGCGGGCAAGACTCAGCTTCTGACAGCGGAATCCAACCTGACGACGACGCGCGCGAATTTCCGCCGCATCATCGGCAACGATCCTGTCAACCTTGCGCCCGGGTCGCCGGTCGATCGTTTTCTGCCGACCACGCTGAATGCAGCGGTTGATCGCAGCCTGCTGGAAAACCCGAACGTCACGGCGGCCATGTACGGCATCGACGTGAGTTTCCTTCAGGTGAAGGTCAACGAGGGTGCGTTGTTCCCGGTTGTGACCCTTCAGGGCAGCGTGCAGCAGTCTTACGAAAGCACGATGTCGACTTACAAGGCGTTCGGCGCATCCGCCGTCGCCCAGCTGACGGTGCCGGTCTATCAGGGCGGCGCCGAGTACTCGCTGATCCGTCAGTCGAAAGAAACGCTGGCGCAGCAGCGCCTCAACCTCGAACAGGTTCGCGACCAGACCCGCGCCACCGTTGCGCAGGCATGGGGCCAGCTTGTCGCCGGCAAGGCGCAGGTTCAGTCGGCGCAATCGCAGGTGACTGCTTCTGAAATCGCACTCAACGGCGTTCGCGAAGAAGCGCGGGTGGGACAGCGCACCACGCTGGACGTCCTCAATGCGCAGCAGGCGCTGGTGAATGCGCGTGTCGCGCTGGTGACGGCGCAGCACGATCGCGTCGTTGCATCCTACAGCGTGCTCAACTCCATCGGACGTCTGTCGCCGAGTGTCCTGAATCTCGCGACCAACGTCTACGATCCGAGCGTCCACTATCACCAGGTTCGCGATAGCTGGTTCGGCGTCCGGACACCCGACGGCCGCTAATCCCTGAGTGGAGTTGTTGGATTTGATATTCGCGCCGCGAACCTGCGGGCAGGGTGAGCGCGAATGTCAAATCCACACCACCAGGCCGCAGGTTAACCTTCTCTCGTCAGCGCTGTGATCAACCGGCCCGGTACGCAGGCCGTTGCTTGCAATAAATTGTTGCCATGACATACCGTTCTAAAGGGTCGCAAAGCGATTCGTGACGGTGGTGTGCGGCTTTTGCAGGTCACATGGATAGATCGAAGCCGATGATGTGGAGTCGGAGATGACGCAACCGGCAAAGGCGCAGGAGCCCTCGATGGAGGAGATTCTGGCGTCGATCAGGCGCATCATTTCCGATGACGAAGCCAAGCCTGCAGCAGGAGCTGCCGCTGCGGCTCCGCCGGCTGCTGCTCCGGTCGCCGCACCTCAAAAGACCGAAGTTCCCAAGGCGGAAATGTCCCGTCCTGCTCCTGCTCCGGCTCGTCCGGTGATGGCAGGCATTCCGCCATCCAAGATCGCACCGGCCCGGCCAGCTCCGGCGGCGGCTCCTGCCGCTAAACCGGCGCCTGCACCTGCCGCAAAGAACAGCCAGGACGAAATCGACGCGATGATGGCGAGCTTCGATGCGCCCGCCGCGCCGCCGAAGGCCGAAGAGCCGGAAGACGATAACGACGTGTTCGAGTTGACCGAGCAGATGGCGGTGCCTGAACCGGTCCCGCCGTCGTTCAACAAGATCGAACCCGAGGACGATCTGGAGTTCACCGAGTCACCGATGGTTCAAGCCTCACATCACCGCTCGCCCGCGATGGAGTCGCCCAGTTTCATGGCGGCGCCGCGCGAGATGCCATCGCAGCAGATTCTGTCGGGTTCGACGGTGTCGGCAGTCGAGTCCGCTTTCAACGCGCTGCAGAATACTGTCCTGAGCAACAATGCCCGGACGCTGGAGGATCTCGTCAAGGAGATGCTTCGCCCGATGCTGAAGTCCTGGCTGGACGACAATCTGCCCAATCTGGTCGAGCGGATCGTCAAGGCCGAGATCGAACGGGTCTCCCGCGGCCGCTAATCGTTTGCATCAACGCAATCGAGCCAATCCAGGCAGCTCATCTGGAATCTCGGCTTCCTGGCGTCAAATGCCCGGAATATTGCAGGTTTTGCTTTCAGGGCTGACACCCAATATAGTCGCGCCCGCGTTTCCGAACGCATTCCGGATTTCACGACGCCTGAAAACGCGCTAGAGCGCGCTGGATGCGTTCCAGCGCGATAACCGACGATTGCACGCAAGATGATCGAGAAAAACTACCAGCCCGCCGAGATCGAGAATCGAATTGCCAGCGCCTGGGAAGACGCTGGCGCGTTCAGGGCCGGACGGCCCGAGCGGCAGGGCGCCGAACCCTTCACCATCGTGATCCCGCCGCCGAACGTCACCGGTTCGCTGCACATGGGACACGCGCTGAACAACACGCTGCAGGACATCCTGTGCCGTTTCGAGCGCATGCGCGGCCGCGACGTGCTGTGGCAGCCCGGCACGGATCACGCCGGCATCGCCACGCAGATGGTGGTGGAGCGGCAGTTGATGGAGCGGCAGGAGCCGGGCCGCCGCGACATGGGCCGCGCCGCGTTTCTGGAGCGGGTCTGGAAGTGGAAGGCCGAGTCCGGCGGCGTTATCGTCAATCAGTTGAAGCGCCTCGGCGCGTCGTGTGACTGGTCGCGCGAGCGCTTCACCATGGACGAGGGGCTGTCGCGCGCCGTCGCCAAGGTGTTCGTCGAACTCTACGCACAGGGCTTGATCTACAAGGACAAGCGGCTGGTCAACTGGGACCCGAAATTGCTGACCGCGATTTCGGACCTTGAAGTGCAGCAGATCGAGGTCAAGGGCAGCCTCTGGCATCTGCGTTATCCGCTCGAGGGCGTCGCCTACAACGCGGAAGATCCGTCGACCTACATCGTGGTCGCCACTACGCGCCCCGAGACCATGCTGGGCGATACGGCGGTTGCTGTTAATCCGGACGATGATCGCTACAGGCATCTCGTCGGCAAGAAAGCGGTGCTACCGCTGGTCGGCCGGCTGATTCCAATCGTCGCTGACGACTATTCCGATCCCGAGAAGGGGTCGGGCGCGGTGAAGATCACGCCGGCGCACGACTTCAACGACTTCGAGGTGGGCCGCCGTCACAACCTGCCGTCGATCAGCGTGCTCGATCAGGAAGGGCGCATGGCGCTCACCGCCAACGAAGACTATCTGCGGGGCCTTCCCGAAGCGGCATTGATCTTCGCCGAAGAACTCGACGGCAAGGACCGCTTCGCCGCGCGCAAGCTCATTGTCGCGAAGCTGGAAGAGGCCGGTTTCCTCGACAAGATCGAGCCCAACACACACATGGTGCCGCACGGCGACCGCTCCGGCGTCGTTATCGAGCCTTATCTGACCGACCAGTGGTACGTCGACGCCAAGACTTTGGCCGCGCCCGCCATTGCGGCCGTGCGCAGCGGCGAGACGGTGTTCGTGCCGAAGAACTGGGAGAAGACCTACTTCGAGTGGATGGAAAACATCCAGCCGTGGTGCATCTCGCGCCAGCTCTGGTGGGGACATCAGATCCCGGCATGGTACGGGCCGGACGGCAAGGTGTTCGTTGCCGAGACCGAGGACGAAGCCGTCGGCAAGGCGCTCGGCTATTACGTCGAGCAGGAAGTCATCACCGCGGAGCAGGGCCATGACATGGCCGTCGACCCGGCGAAGCGTGAAGGCTTCATCACGCGCGACGAAGACGTGCTGGACACGTGGTTCTCGTCGGCGCTGTGGCCGTTCTCGACCCTCGGCTGGCCTGACACCGACGTCGACGTGAAACGTTACTACCCGACCAACGTTCTCGTCACCGGCTTCGACATCATCTTCTTCTGGGTCGCCCGCATGATGATGATGGGCATGCACTTCATGAAGGACGTGCCGTTCCCGACGGTCTACATCCACGCCCTCGTCCGCGACGAGAAGGGCGCCAAGATGTCGAAGTCGAAAGGCAACGTCATCGATCCGCTGCACCTGATCGACGATTACGGCGCCGACGCGCTGCGCTTCACGCTGGCCGCAATGGCGGCACAGGGCCGCGACATCAAGCTGTCGACCCAGCGCGTCGAAGGCTATCGCAACTTCGCGACCAAGCTCTGGAACGCATCGCGCTTCGCTGAAATGAACGGCTGCGCGCTGGCGGACGGATTCGATCCGTCGAAAGCCAGGGAGACGCTCAACCGCTGGATTGCGCACGAGACTGCGCGGGCCACGCGCGAGGTCACCGAAGCCATTCAGGCCTATCGCTTCAACGACGCGGCCGGCATCATGTACCGCTTCGTCTGGAACATCTATTGCGACTGGTACCTCGAACTCGCCAAGCCTGTGCTGATGGGGGCGGACTCGCCGGCCAAGGCGGAGACGCAGGCCAGCATCGCCTGGGCGCGCGACGAAATCCTGAAGCTCTTGCACCCGTTCATGCCGTTCCTCACGGAAGAACTCTGGGCGGTGACGGCCAAGCGCGACGGGCTTCTCGCCCTCGCGGAATGGCCGCTGAAGGCGCCGGCCGCGCCGATGATCGAGACGGCCATCGCCGGAGACCCGCTGGCCATGCCGGTCATCGTCGTGCCGGCGCCGGAGATCAAGCAGTTCAGCGATCCCGCGGCCGAGGCCGAAATCGGCTGGCTGATCGAACTCATCTCGGCGATTCGCTCAATGCGCGCGGAAATGAACATCCCGCCGGCAACGCTGTTTCCGCTGGTGCTGGTCGGCGCCTCCACCGACATCAAGTCGCGTGCAGAGCGCTGGAGCGACGTGATGAAGCGCCTTGCGCGGCTCGGCGACATTTCGTTTGCCGATCGCGCGCCGGATGGTTCGGTTCAGTTGCTGGTCCGCGGTGAAGTCGCCGCGATCCCGCTGAAGGGCGTGATCGATCTCGCTGCCGAGAAAGTCCGCCTCGACAAGGAACTGGCCAAGGCGGACGCCGATATCAAACGCGTCGACGCCAAGCTCGGTAACGAGAAATTCGTCGCCAACGCGCCGGAAGAAGTGATCGACGAACAGCGCGAGAAGCGCGACGAAGCCGAAGCACGCAAGGCGAAAATTCTCGAAGCATTGGAGCGGCTGAAGGACGTCGCGTGAGCTCGGCACGCTCGACATTCGGCGCGCTTTTTCTTCTTTGGCTCGCAGGGAATGGTCTTCGTCTGACCATCCTTGCGATCCCGCCGGTTCTTGCGCTTATTATTCTCGATCTCAGGCTTTCCGGCACGGAAGTCGGAATTCTCAATGCCATTCCGGTTTTCCTGTTCGCTCTGGTCGCGGTGCCGGGCTCACTGCTGATAGCGCGCGTGGGTGCTGTGCCTGCGCTTATCATCGGGCTTCTCATCGCGGCGGCAGGTTCGGCTTTGCGCGGGTTCGCGACCGACACGTGGATGCTTTACATCACGACCGTGATCATGGCGGCGGGGGTCGCGGTGATGCAGCCGTCGCTGCCGCCGACGGTGCGTCAGTGGGTGCCGGACCGGATCGGCTTTGCCACCGCCGTATATACCAATGGGCTTCTGTGCGGCGAAATCTTCCCGGTGATGCTCGCTGCTGTCATCGTGCCGCTTCTTGCAGGGAGCTGGCGCGCGAGCCTGGTGCTCTGGTCGATCCCGCTCGTGGCGATCGCGCTCATCATTTTCTGGTTTCAGCCCGGCGGCAAAAGCGCGCCGGTCGCACGTCACAACCTCTGGATGCCCGATTGGCACGACCCCTTGCTGTGGAAGGTCGGCCTCATGATGAGCGGGGCCAACCAGCTTTATTTTTGCACCAATGCCTTTCTTCCGGGGTATCTGCTGCAAACAAGCCGCACTGAATTGATTGCTCCGGCTTTGACGGCTCTCAACGCGGGGCAGTTGCCCGCGTCACTCATTCTCCTCGCGATGGCTAGCCGATGGGAGCGCAAGAAGTGGCCTTTGCTCGGTGCCGCAGCGGTAGGGCTTGCGGGCATTGCCGGCGTTCTGATTCCATGGGGACCATGGAGCGTGATCGGATCGGCGGCTCTGATCGGCTTTGCCTGCGCCGTCACGCTGACCCTCACGTTGGCATTGCCGGCTCTGCTGGTCGCACCGGATGATGTGCCGCGGATGTCGGCTGGCGTGTTTACACTTGGCTATGGCCTTGCGATGACGATGTCGGTCATCGGCGGCTTCGCGTGGGACGTCAGCGGGAATGCTGCGTTCGCATTCGTTCCGATTGCCGTCTGGCTGCTGCCGCTCGTCCTCCTGCCTCTGGTGACCGACTTCTCGACGCGCCGCGCCTGAGCGGGATTCGCTGCGGGGCGTTTGATCCCAGCCCCATCGTATCGTCCTGTGGTAGCGTCGTGGCGGCTGGCTGAAACGCCGGAACGAATGACGTAATATCCTGGGGTGACCGATGCTCGATCATGTTTCGATTACCGTCTCCGACATCGCCGCAGCAGAGCGCTTCTATGATGCGATCATGAATGTGCTTGGCGTCGTCAAGGTCGGACGCCGCGATGACTGGCTTGGTTATGGCGAGCGCTCGCGTTCAGCGTATCCGGATCGCGTCTACATCTCGATCCGCAAGGGTGCGAAGCCTGAAGACGCCGCAGGCCGCCACTGGTGCTTCAAGGCAAAGTGGCAAACGCAGGTCGATGCATTCTGGGACGCGGGCATCGCGGCGGGCGGCAGCGACGACGGCGCGCCGGGCCTGCGCAACTATCACGCATCTTATTATGCCGCGTTCCTTCGTGATCCCGACGGCAACCGGATCGAGGCCGTCTGCCACGCGGCGATTTGAGCCGGAATTGTCCCTCTCGTCATTGCGAGCGGAGCGAAGCAATCCAGAGCCAAGGGCAAAGAACTGGATTGCCTCGTTACAAGCGCTCCTCGCAACGACGGCTGACTTGGTCGCTGCCTGCATTCTGATGGATGCATCTTTTCGAGGCTTGCATGCCTTCACGGTCATGCACGCGGCGCATAACGAGCACGCGATCGGTTGGTCGGATGTCGCTGCGCTACAAACATCTCGAATTCCGAGGTGCCGCAGTTACGTCGCCAATTCGCCTTTTGCAGCGAAGTTCGTCACCATTTCGCCTTATGCCGGAAACGGCTTGCTGAGAAACCTCGAGCCCTTCAATCCGTAGCGCCACGGCAGCTCCACCGCCTTGGTAATGCCGATACGGATGCCGCTGACGATCTCGGGCTTTCTGGGCCGCGCGTGAATCGCAATCGGCGGGACGTCGAGCGCGAGGCCGTTGTGCTTGTTGGTCACGGCCATCGCCTCACAGAGTTTGCCCGGTCCTGAACTCAGCGATCGTTCGTCGTGCAATCCGCGCCGCCGCCGCATCGCCGGGATGCCGTGGGTCGGCTCGATCGCGCGGATCAGCACCGCGCTGGCAGAGCCTTCCTTCTCGCAGACAAAGTTCATGCACCAGTGGATGCCATAGGAACGATAGACGTACAGAAATCCCGGCGGGCCGAACATCACCATGTTGCGCGGCGTCGGTCCGTTGAAGGAGTGTGCTGCCGGCTCGGTGTGGTGATAGGCCTCGACCTCGGTGATGATGCCGCCGACGCCGTCCACCAGCAGCGTCGCCCCGATCAGGTCGGGCGCGACCTCATGGACGCTGCGGGCAAAGAATTTGCGCGTCAGCAGGCGTCCGGCAGGGGCTGGAACGCGGTTTTCAGCCATTTATGGGCAGGGGATGTGCGCGGAGGGCCATGCTGGATTGCTTCAGGACGTGATATGCATTCCAGAGTAGCACGGCGCGGACAGCTTGCACCAAGGGATCGGCAGGCTTAGGTAAGTCGAAGGAAATCGCGGGCCTTTCATGGTTGTTCTGATCGATACTGTCTCATCCAATCAGGTGCGTCCGCGCCATCCGGAGAAGGTCAACCGGCCCGATTCGAAGTCGCCGGCGAAACCCGACTGGATTCGGGTGCGCGCCCCGAATTCCCGCGGCTATGCCAACACCCGCAACATCGTCAAGGAAAACGGCCTCGTTACGGTGTGCGAGGAAGCGGGCTGCCCCAACATCGGCGAGTGCTGGGACAAGAAGCACGCCACCTTCATGATCATGGGCGACACCTGCACCCGCGCCTGTGCCTTCTGCAACGTCAAGACGGGAATGCCCGGCGCGCTCGATGCATCCGAGCCGGAGCATGTGGCGCTGGCCGTATCGAAGCTCGGCCTGAACCATGTTGTCATTACCTCGGTGGACCGCGATGATCTCGCCGACGGCGGCGCCGATCATTTTGCGAAAACCATTCGCGCCATCCGCGCGAGCTGCCCGACCACGACCATCGAAATCCTGACGCCGGACTTTCTGCGCAAAGAGGGTGCGCTGGAGCAGGTCGTGGCGGCCAAGCCCGATGTGTTCAACCACAATCTGGAAACCGTGCCGTCGCGCTATCTCACCGTGCGTCCCGGCGCGCGCTACTTCCATTCGATCCGGCTGTTGCAGCGGGTCAAGGAAATGGATCCGGCCATCTTCACCAAGTCCGGCATCATGGTCGGCCTCGGCGAGGAGCGTCACGAAGTGTTGCAGGTGATGGATGACCTGCGTTCGGCAGACGTCGACTTCCTCACCATCGGGCAGTACCTGCAACCGAGCCTCAAGCATCACGCCGTGATGCGCTACGTGACGCCGGACGAATTCGGCGGTTACGAGAAAGTCGCTTACACCAAGGGCTTCCTGATGGTGTCAGCAAGCCCGCTGACGCGTTCGTCGCATCATGCCGGCGAGGATTTCGCGAAACTGCAGGCGGCACGTCAGTCGCGTAGTTTGCGTTGAGACGTTCCGGCGCGTCATGCAGCGTGTTCTTGTGCTAGGCTCTCCCGGATCAGGGAAATCGACTTTCGCGCATCGGCTCGCGGCGGCGGCCGGGATTCCCCTGATGTCGCTCGATGCGCTTTACTGGAAGCCCGGATGGACGCCATCCGATCCGGCCACGTTCAAATCGCGTGTGAAAGATGCGGCCATGAACGAGCGCTGGATCATGGATGGCGGCGAATTTCGGCGTGACCGTGCGGACACCATCATATGGTTCGATCTGCCTCGTCATGTCTGCATGTCGGGAATTCTTGGCCGGATTGCGAAGAGCTACGGCCGCGTCCGGCCGGAGATGGCTGCGGGCTGTCCGGAGCAGTTCGACCTTGAATTCTTCCGTTACGTCTGGACCTTTCGCAAGGAACAGCGAATCGCGTTGATTGCCTATCTTGACGGGCGACGCGCCGATCAGAAACTGCTCCGTTTCACGGAGCGGGCAGAAGCCAACAGCTACCTTGCCGATAAGGAAGCTGCGTCGGCAGGAATACACTGATGCCGCACTTTTCAAACAAGCGCCGCGTGCATCACAGCGCGGATAAAATGTTCGATCTCGTCGCCGACGTCGAGCGCTATCCCGAATTCGTGCCGTTGTGCCAGTCGCTGAAAGTCCGCCAGCGGACGGTGAAGCCTGACGGCCGCGAGGTCATCGTAGCCGACATGACGGTGTCGTTTCAGCTTGTCCGCGAGAAATTTACAAGCCGGGTGACGCTCGATCGTCCGGACCTGAAAATCATGGTCGAATATCTACAAGGTCCGTTCAGCAAGTTCGAGAACCGCTGGACCTTCGAGGCGAAATCCGATGATGCCTGCGTCGTCGGATTCTTTATCGCCTACGAGTTCAAGAGTCGGATACTCGCGGTGCTGATGGGCGCGATGTTCGACGCCGCTTTCCACCGTTTCGCCGCGGCGTTCGAGAAACGCGCGGATGCGATCTATGGGCGGCCGCGCGCGGGCGCTTCTTGAGCGGCGGCTGCGGTCCGCGCGCCATCTCCGTCAGCATTTTCAAAGCTTCAATCACCGACTGTTCGCGCACGTTGTTGCGGCCGACTGCACCGAATCGGCATTCCTTGTGAGCGATGCGGCCGTCGCGTGCAGCGACCGCCAGATGCACCAGTCCGACAGGCTTGCCCGGCGTCGCGCCGCCGGGTCCGGCGATGCCGGTGATCGAAACCGCCAGATCAACATCGGCATGTTCGAGCGCGCCGAACGCCATTGCGGTCGCAGTTTCCTTGCTGACCGCGCCGAATGTTTCGAGCGTGGACGTCTCGACGCCCAGCATCGCGTGCTTGGCTTCGTTGGAATAGGTGACGAAGCCGCGATCGACCACATCGGAAGAACCGGGAATTTCGGTCAGCGCCGCCGCGACCAGCCCCCCCGTGCAGGATTCGGCGGTCGCAATCGTCAGCTTGCGCATCCGGCACAGATCCAGCAACGAGCGGGAGAGGGCGCGAATGGCGCTCGTGCTCATGCGATTTGCCCGCCTTCGTCCCAGGGAAGGCGGATCGTCGCGCTGGCGGTCGCGGCAATGCCTTCCTGGCGTCCGGTAAATCCGAGCCGCTCGCTCGTTGTCGCCTTCACGGCAACACGCGATTGCGGAAGGCCGGTGATCTCAGCAATCTTCGCACGCATCGCATCGCGCAGCGGGCCGATCTTCGGTGCCTCGCAAATCATCGTCACTTCGAGATGCGCGATACGGCCACCACGCTTGCCGACGAGTTCGGCGGCATGTTTCAGGAACTGGTCGGACGCCGCACCCTTCCACTTCGGGTCGCTCGGCGGGAAGTGCGAACCGATGTCGCCATAGGCCAGCGCGCCGAGGATAGCGTCGACGAGCGCATGCAGTCCGACGTCGCCATCGGAATGCGCAAGGAAGCCGCGATTGAACGGCACGCGTACGCCGCACAGCATCAGGTGATCGCCGTCGGTCAGCGCATGCACGTCATAGCCGGTGCCGGTGCGGATATCGCCCAGCATGGCGCCGAGACGCGCTTCCTCGCGTGCAAAGTCTTCCGGTGTGGTCAGTTTCATGTTCGCAGCATCGCCTTCAAAGGTCGCGACGGTCAATCCTGCCCATTCGGCAATTGCGGCGTCGTCGGTGAAATCATCGCGGCCTTCGCGCGCTGCGCGGCGATGAGCTTCGAGAATAGCGTCGAACCGAAACGCCTGCGGCGTCTGCGCGATTCGCAGATTTCCACGCTCCGGGGTCGCCTGGATGGCGCCGGTCGCATCGACCACCTTGATGGTGTCGGTCACCGGCACGACGGGAATCGCGGCACCCGTGATCAACGCGGCGTCAATGGCGCGAGAAATCACCTTGTCCGTGACGAACGCGCGCGCTGCGTCGTGAATGAGAACGATGTCCGGCGCCTCGCTCGCAAGCGCTTCGAGACCGGCGCGGACCGACGCCTGCCGCGTCGCGCCGCCATTCACCGGCGACTGATATTTGAGGTGACAGACCGCCTGGTCGAAGATGTCGGCATCGTCCGGATTACGCACCGGCTGGACGGCGAAGACATCCGGATGGGTGCAAAACGGCTCCATCGCCCTCGAAAGGACGGTTTTACCGCCGATGGACCGATATTGCTTGGGGCCTCCGGTCCCGGCGCGAAGTCCGCGGCCGGCGGCAACGATAATAGCGGCAGTCCGTTTTAGTGTTGGCATGGGTAGGTAACGACCGTCCGGGCAGGGTGGATGAGCCGAATACTGGCGGGTTTCGGTGCAGCCCTTAGCATATTCGGGCAGGGAGCAGCACGATTCCGCAACCCTGTGAAGAATTTGGAAGAATTGTTGCGGCGCACTTGCATGTCGTCCGTAATTGGCTAAAGTGTAGGCATGATTTTTCGATGCTTAGAAATTGAGCTGCGCGCGCTCCGCAATGAAGCGGGATTCGTCAAAAAACGGGATACGCGGTGATCGGCACAGCACCGACACGTCAGGCAGCGCTGACCATTGGCGACATCGAGGTCGCCAATCGCGTTCTCCTCGCCCCGATGTCAGGGGTGACCGATGCTCCGTTCCGGCGCATTGCTGCAGAGCTGGGGGCAGGCCTCGTCGTCTCCGAGATGACGGCCAGCGACGATCTCGCGCGCGGCCGCCCGATGTCCGTCCTGCGCTGTGAGGCCGCCGGTATTGGCCCGCATGTGGTTCAACTTGCCGGATGCGAAACGCACTGGATGGCCGAAGGCGCCCGGATCGCGGAGGCCGCCGGCGCCGACATCATCGACATCAACATGGGTTGCCCGGCACGCCACGTGACCGGCGGCCAGTCTGGCTCAGCACTCATGCGCGATCTCGATCATGCGCTGCGGCTTGTCGAGGCCACGGTGTCTGCGGTCAGCGTCCCGGTAACGCTCAAGATGCG
Source organism: Acanthamoeba mauritaniensis (assembly GCA_000826465.1). Lineage (NCBI taxonomy): Eukaryota > Discosea > Longamoebia > Acanthamoebidae > Acanthamoeba > Acanthamoeba mauritaniensis. The sequence goes on along the minus strand of CDFE01042721.1, from coordinate 27,680 downwards.
GCTTGGCTGGGACGACACCTCGCTCAACGCTCCGGAGCTTGCGCGCCGCGCGGAAGCCGCAGGCGTGAAAATGATTACAGTTCACGGGCGCACACGCTGCCAGTTCTACAAGGGAAGCGCCGACTGGGCTGCAGTACGGCCCGTAAAAGACGCCGTCACGGTGCCTGTGGTGGTCAACGGCGACATCACCTCGTTCGAACAAGCCGCTATCGCGCTCGAAGCGTCCGGCGCGGACGCAGTCATGATCGGACGCGGTGCGCAGGGGCAACCGTGGCTACCGGGACAGATCGCTCGTCGCCTCGACGGTGGCAAGCCCGAGCAGGCCCCGCAACTCAGTACGCAACTGGACCATCTCTGCAATCTCTACGATCAGGTGGTGGAACACTACGGACCTCACGTCGGCACGCGCCACGCGCGCAAGCATCTCGGCTGGGCGCTCGATGTGGCAGCAAAGGGCAGTGCAGCGTCCGCGGACGTCCTCAAGCGATGGCGGCAAATCATTCTGACCGCAACCGAGCCGGCCCACGTCCGCCGCTCGCTTCAGGATGCCTTTGGCGAATTTTCCTGGAGCGCTGCTGCATGAGCAACGTCGCCGAACAACGCATTCCGCTACTCGCAAACAGCGATGCGATCCTGAATGCGCTGCCCAATCCGGTGATGCTGATCGCTCCGGACGGCAAGATTCTCGACGCGAATATCGCGGCGGAATTCTTCTTTGAAACATCGATCCCGCATCTGCAGCGGCAGATGCTGCGTGAACTCGTCCCGTTCGGCAGCCCGCTGCTGGCGCTGATCGATCAGGTGCGTCGCACCGGCTCGGCCGTAAACGAATACAAAGTTGACCTCGGTACGCCGCGCATCGGGGGTGATCGTCAGGTCGATCTCCATGTCGCGCCACTGGGCGAGCATCCGGGGCACATCGTTGTGATGCTTCAGGAACGCACCATCGCCGACAAGATGGACCGTCAGTTGACCCATCGCAGCGCCGCACGTTCGGTGATCGCGCTGGCCGCGATGCTGGCGCACGAGATCAAAAATCCGCTGTCGGGGATACGAGGAGCGGCGCAACTGCTCGAGCAGGCGGCATCTCCGGAAGACCGAACGCTGACGCGGCTGATCTGCGATGAAGCGGACCGGATCGTGACCCTCGTCGATCGCATGGAAGTATTCGGCGACGAGCGTCCCGTGGCGCGCGGCCCCGTCAACATCCATTCCGTGTTCGATCACGTTAAACGGCTCGCGCAGTCGGGCTTTGCGCGTAACGTGAAGTTCGTCGAGGAGTACGATCCCTCGCTGCCGCCGGTGCTGGCCAATCAGGATCAGCTGATTCAGGTGTTCTTGAATCTCGTGAAGAATGCTGCCGAAGCCGTTGCCGATCTTGGCACCGACGGCGAGATCCAGCTCACCACAGCGTTTCGGCCGGGAGTGCGTCTTTCCGTTCCGGGCAAAAAGTCGCGAGTTTCGCTGCCGCTCGAGTTTTGTGTGAAGGACAACGGTCCAGGCGTTCCCGAAGATTTGCTGCCCAATCTGTTCGATCCGTTCGTCACGACGAAGCCGACGGGAAGCGGGCTCGGTCTCGCGCTTGTCGCGAAGATCGTCGGAGATCACGGCGGAATCATCGAGTGTGAATCTCTGCCACGCAAAACGGTGTTTCGCGTGCTGCTGCCAATGTTCAACCCAGCAAAGAACCAGAACCATAGCAATGGCGACGCGCGCCCGGGAACGCCGTCGCATGCCTCACAGACTGCAGATGAGGAATAAAAATGCCCGCAGGTAGCATACTTGTCGCTGACGACGACACAGCCATCCGAACCGTTCTCAACCAGGCGTTGTCACGCGCCGGATACGAGGTGCGGCTGACCGGAAATGCCGCCACGTTGTGGCGCTGGGTCAGCCAGGGTGAGGGGGACCTCGTCATCACCGACGTCGTGATGCCGGATGAGAACGCTTTCGATCTGCTGCCGCGGATCAAGAAGATGCGTCCGAATCTGCCGGTCATCGTCATGAGCGCGCAGAACACGTTCATGACGGCGATCAGGGCATCCGAGCGCGGCGCTTACGAGTATTTACCGAAGCCGTTCGACCTCAAGGAATTGATCGCGATTGTCGGCCGCGCGCTGTCGGAGCCGAAAGAACGCCCGACCACGGTCAAGGACGAGGGTGAGTTCGATTCCATTCCGCTGGTCGGCCGCTCGCCGGCGATGCAGGAAATCTACCGCGTCTTGGCGCGCCTGATGCAGACCGATCTGACGGTCATGATCTCCGGCGAGTCTGGTACCGGCAAGGAGTTGGTCGCGCGCGCGCTGCATGACTACGGCAAGCGCCGCAACGGTCCGTTCGTCGCCGTCAACATGGCTGCGATTCCGCGCGACCTCATCGAGTCCGAACTGTTCGGACACGAACGCGGAGCGTTCACCGGCGCGAATGCCCGCGCGACCGGCCGCTTCGAACAGGCCGAGGGCGGTACCTTGTTCCTCGACGAAATCGGCGACATGCCGATGGAGGCACAGACCCGCTTGCTCCGTGTGTTGCAGCAGGGCGAATACACCACAGTCGGCGGCCGCACTCCGATCAAGACGGACGTCCGAATCGTCGCGGCCAGCAACAAGGACCTGCGCATTCTGATTCAGCAGGGGCTGTTCCGCGAGGATCTGTTCTTCCGCCTCAACGTTGTGCCGCTGCGGCTGCCGCCGCTTCGCGAGCGCATCGAGGATTTGCCGGACCTGATCCGGCACTTCTTCGCGCTGGCCGAGAAGGACGGACTGCCCCCAAAGAAACTCGACGCGCAGGCGTTGGAGCGGCTCAAGCAGCATCGCTGGCCTGGCAACGTCCGCGAGCTTGAAAACCTTGCGCGCCGTCTTGCCGCGCTCTATCCGCAGGATGTCATTACCGGCTCGGTTATTGAGGGCGAGCTTGCGCCGCCTGCCGTGGTTTCGGGTGGCAGCATGCCGCAAAGCGTCGACAATCTCGGTGGCGCGGTCGAGATGTATCTGGCATCGCATTTCGCGGGCTTCCCGAACGGACTGCCGCCGCCGGGGCTCTACCATCGCATCCTCAAGGAGATCGAAATCCCGCTACTGACGGCGGCGCTGGCGGCCAATCGCGGCAACCAGATCAGGGCCGCGGACCTCTTGGGATTGAACCGGAACACCCTTCGCAAGAAGATCCGGGACCTCGACATTCAGGTCTATCGTAGCGGCAGCTAAGGCGCGCCTTGGCTCATTGCGGGCGCCTTGCGGTTGACCCCGCCGGGCGAAGACGCGTGGTATTCCAGTGACTCCGCTGGATTTGACAGGCCCTTAGAGCGGTTAAAACCCGTTGAAAGGGCGGGCATTGAAATTCCGCGCCTAGGAAATGTCGCAATTCAGCAACATTGTGATATGAATGCATCACTGGACACGGCAGCCGCCGTGTTCCGGCAATTTGGCCTGACACGATCCCCGCATGAGCGCAGCAGAAGCGTCGGCCCAGTCCCTTGATCCGTCGGCTGCCGAGCCGTCAGGCCGGCCGTGGCATCGGCTGTTGGCCCCGTTCGCGGTCGGCTTGGCACTCCTATCGGCATTCCTGACGTTCGTGGTGCTGACCGGACTGACCCCGATCGCACCGACCCACGAAATCGTCGTCACGTTCCTCCTGATCAATGGCGCAACTATCCTGTTGCTGCTCGGGATCATCGCGCGCGAGGTGTGGCAGGTCGTTCAGGCCCGGCGTCGCGGCCGTGCGGCAGCGCGCCTCCATGTTCAGATCGTCAGCCTGTTCTCGGTGATCGCGGTGTTGCCGGCCGTGCTGGTATCGATCGTCGCCAACGTCACCATCGATCGCGGTCTCGACCGTTTGTTTTCGGTTCGCACCCGTGCGGTGATCGAGAACTCACTGATCGTCGCTAACGCCTACGTCTACGAGCACGCGCAGCTTATTCGCGGCGATATCCTCGGCATGTCGAACGACATTGCGCGTGCGCGGCCACTGTACGATCAGGATCGGCAGACCTTCCGCACCGTGCTGACGTCGAGCGCGAGGTCGCGCAATCTGCCCGGTGCCATGATTATCGACAAGGACCGTAATATCCTTGAGACAGCAGCTACCGGAATCCGGCAGGATTTCCAGACACCGGCTGCGGACTTCCTCAAGAACGTCACCGAGGACGAACCCCAGATCGCGGTGTTCATTGAACAGAATTACGTTGCTGCGGTCATCCGCCTGCGCGCGTTCCAGGACACGTTCCTTTATGTGGCGCGGCTGCTTGACCCGCGTGTCGTTGCGCAGTTGCAGCAGACACAGGCGAGTGTGAAGGAATACGCTGAGCTCGAGTCACGACGTCTCGGAATTCAGGTCGCCTTCGCGTTGATGTTCACCGTGATCGCGCTGACCGTGCTGATGTCGTCAGTGCTGATCGGTCTGAATTTCGCTAACTGGCTGGTTGCTCCGATTCGCCGGCTGATGGGCGCAGCCAAACTCGTCTCCACCGGTGACCTCCATGTCCAGGTCCCCGTCATCAAATCCGAAGGCGATCTCGCTAGCCTGGGCGAAACCTTCAACAAGATGACGCAGGAATTGCGCACCCAGCGCGACGACCTTGTCAATGCGAGCGGGCTCATCGACAGCCGGCGCAGGTTCATTGAAGCCGTTCTCTCATCTGCAAGCGCCGGCATCATTGGTGTGGACGGCAGCGGAAAGATCGCTGTTCTCAACCGCTCTGCGGAGAAGCTGATCGGACATTCGGAATCGGAAGTCATGGGCAAGCCGCTGTCCGAGATCGTTCCGGAACTCGACGAACTAATGGCGACAGCGCGGAGCAGCGCGCAACGGCTGTTGCAGGGGCAAATCGAGATCAACCGCGACAGCGTCGAACGCAATCTGTCGGTACGCGTCAGCTCCGAGCAGACCGGACAATCCAACGAGAGCTACATCATCACGCTCGACGACATTACCGAACTTGTCACCGCACAGCGCACGTCGGCATGGGCGGACGTCGCGCGCCGCATCGCGCACGAGATCAAGAACCCGCTGACGCCAATCCAGTTGTCCGCCGAGCGCATTCGCCGCAAGTTCGGCAAGGTGATCACGGAAGATCGGCCCATTTTCGATCAATGCACGGATACGATTATCCGCCAGGTCGACGACATTCGCAGGATGGTCGATGAGTTCTCGAAGTTTGCAAGGATGCCGAAGCCCGTCATTGAGGGCGAGGATGTCGCGGACACGGTTCGTCAGACGGTGTTTCTGATGCGGGTCGGGTATCCCGACGTCGATATCGAAGTCGATATCAAGCAGGAGCCGATGCATGCGAAGTTCGACCGTCGCCTGATTTCGCAGGGACTGACGAACATTATCAAGAACGCGACCGAAGCCATCGCCGCGGTTCCGGCCGGCGAAATTCAGCGCGGACATATTGAGGTCATCGCCACGCGCGAGAACGACGATATCGTGATCGACATTGTGGACAACGGGATCGGGCTGCCCAAAGAAAGCCGCGCGCGCCTGCTTGAGCCGTATGTCACCACCCGCGAGAAAGGCACAGGCCTTGGTCTCGCGATTGTCGGCCGTGTTCTGGAAGATCACGGCGGACGCATCGAACTAAATGACGCATCCGCCCTTCGACCCGGAGCACGGGGCGCCTGGGTGCGGATGAGGTTCTCCGTCTTCGGCCAGGTGAAGGACACCGCGGCCGAGGAAGCCAAAGAAGCAGAAGCCGTAACTGGCAATTGACAGAGCGGGCGTGATTTATGGCCAATGACATTTTGATCGTCGACGATGAAGCGGATATTCGAGACCTCGTTGCGGGCATTCTCGATGACGAAGGTTTCAAGACGCGCACTGCGCGCGACAGCGATAGCGCGCTGGCGGAAATTTCGGGCCGCCGGCCGAACCTGATATTTCTCGATATCTGGCTGCAGGGCAGCCGTCTCGACGGCTTGCAGCTGCTTGAGCAGATCAAGCTTGAACACCCCGAAGTTCCCGTGGTGATGATTTCCGGACACGGCAATATCGAAACGGCTGTCGCGGCGATCAAGCGCGGCGCTTATGACTTCATCGAGAAACCCTTCAAGGCCGACCGGCTGATTCTTGTTGCAAACCGGGCACTGGAAACATCGCGGCTCAAGCGTGAGGTTCGCGAACTCAAGCAGCATGCTCCGTCGTCGGGAACGCTGGTTGGCCGCTCACCGTGCATGAATCAGCTACGTCAGACCATCGATCGCGCGGCCAAGGCCAATAGCCGCATCATGATCGTCGGCCCGTCAGGCGGCGGTAAGGAACTAGCGGCGCGCACGTTGCACGCGACGTCCAGCCGCGCCGACGGTCCGTTCGTCGTCATTAACGCCGCCGCCATCACGCCGGAGCGAATGGAAGTTGAACTGTTCGGCATCGAATTGTCCGACGGAGAAACCGGCCGCAAGCCGGGCGCGCTTGAAGAAGCGCATGGCGGCACTTTGTTTATCGACGAGATCGCCGACATGCCGCGCGAAACCCAGAACCGGATCCTGCGCGTGCTGGTCGATCAGACGTTCCAGCGGGCAGGCGGCACTACCAAGGTCAGCGTCGACGTTCGTATCGTCTCCTCGACAGCGCGCAATCTTGAAGCCGAAATCGCCGAAGGAAAATTCCGCGAGGATCTTTACCACCGGCTTTCCGTCGTTCCGATCCGCGTGCCGCCGCTCTCGGAGCGCCGCGAGGACATTCCTGACCTCGTCGAATATTTTATGGACCAGATCTCGTCCGCGACTGGGCTCCCGAAACGGCGGATCGGTGAGGACGCCATGGCGGTGCTCCAATCGCACGTCTGGCCGGGCAACGTCCGGCAACTGCGCAACAATGTTGAACGCGTGATGATCCTGGCCGGTGGCGATGCCGACGCGGCCATCACGGCGGACATGCTGCCGCAGGATGTCGGTTCGATGATCCCGGCCATGCCGACCGGCAACAACGGCGAGCACATTATGGGCCTGCCGCTGCGCGAGGCCCGCGAAGTGTTCGAACGCGATTATCTGATCGCGCAGATCAGCCGCTTCTCAGGCAACATCTCGCGGACGGCAGAATTCGTGGGCATGGAGCGCTCGGCGCTGCATCGCAAGCTCAAGGCGCTGGGTGTAGGCTAGTGTGGCTGTTCACAAGTTCGCAATGAGATTGCAGCAAACTCTATTTGCGAACTTGTGAACCAAAGCCACACTAGAAATATTAAGTTGCTCGTGTCTCTTTGATTCCGAAGTTCGTATCGGGGAGCGCTGCAAGGTTTTACGAACTTCGGAATCGAGACACGAGTCCATGTCCCGCATTGCCTATGTCAACGGCCAGTACCGCGACATGCGGGACGCCAGCGTGAATATCGAAGACCGCGGCTATCAGTTTTCAGATGGCGTCTATGAGGTTTGCGAGATCAGGAGCGGCAAGGTCGTCGATATGCCGCGCCACCTCGCGCGGCTACAGCGCTCGTTGCGTGAATTGCGGATCGACATGCCGATGCCTCTCGCTGCATTGGAAATCGTCATCCACGAGACCGTGCGGCGAAATCGCGTCACTTACGGCATCGTCTACCTGCAGGTGACGCGCGGCGTCTCTCGCCGGGATCATGCTTTCCCGGCCAATCCGGTGAAGCCCGCCTTGGTGGTGACCGCGCGCGGCCTCAATTTTCAGAAGAACCAGGACACCGCTGCCCAGGGCATCGGTGTCATCACCACTCCCGAGAATCGCTGGCCCCGTGTCGACATCAAGTCGGTGTCGTTGTTGCCCAACGTGCTCGCAAAACAGCAGGCGCGCGAGAACAACGCCTATGAGGCATGGTTCGTCGATGGCGATGGCCATGTTACGGAGGGATCATCAAGCAACGCCTGGATCATTACGAAGGATGGCAAGGTCGTCACCCGATCAGCTGACAGCGGCATCCTTGCCGGTATCACCCGCGCCGTGCTGACCGAAGTGCTCGCGGCGCTCCAGATCAAGCTTGAGGAGCGTCCGTTTACCCCTGCCGAGGCCTATGAAGCAGCCGAGGCGTTCGTGACTGCCTCCAGCCAAATCGTCATGCCGGTAGTCCGGATCGACGGCCGCAGCATCGGAAACGGCAAGCCGGGCACCATTTCAATGCGGTTGCGGGAAGAATTCCACCGATTTTCAGCATTTTCGTAAGTTTTCCGCCCCTTTGGCCGCTTAGCCGGGTACCACGGCCTTGCCTAATAACCGGGCGTGTCCTTTAATCGCGCTGCAGCACCCGGAGGGGGATCTCAGGGACGCCGGCAGCCAGACCACGCCCCGAAGAGGGCAGGCTGGCCCAAATAACAAGAATGCGGGATAAGAAAATGGCGGCAGACCGCGCACAAAACCTACAAGACACGTTTCTCAATCACGTTCGCAAAACAAAGACGCCACTGACGATCTTTCTGGTCAATGGAGTGAAGTTGCAGGGCATTGTCACATGGTTTGACAATTTCTGCCTGCTGCTTCGGCGCGATGGTCATTCGCAGCTTGTCTATAAGCATGCGATCTCGACGATCATGCCTGGCGCTCCAATCCAGTTGTTCGAAGGCGGCGAGGACGCGCCAGCTTGAGATTGAACTGATTTGGAACCCCGGAACTTCGACGGGGCCGCCGACCGTCCGCGGTCGGCGAGGGGTGATACAGGACGGGTGCTGGTCATCGGTCCTTACAAGCGCGCGCGCCGGGGCGATCCTGACGCGCCAATGATGTCTCATGGCACACGCAATCCGGACGCACGGCTTGAAGAGGCCGTCGGTCTGGCGCGCGCCATCGATCTGACCGTGGCGGAAGCGGTCGTTGCACCGCTAAGCGAGATCCGTCCTGCGACCTATCTCGGTAAGGGCAAGGTCGAGGAGATGATCGGCCTCATCAAGGCCAACGATGTCGATCTGGTGGTGATGGACTGCGCGCTGTCGCCGGTTCAGCAGCGCAACCTCGAAAAAGAATGGAATGCGAAGGTGCTCGACCGCACCGGGCTTATTCTGGAAATCTTCGGCCGCCGCGCGAAGACCCGCGAAGGGACGTTGCAGGTTGAACTCGCGCACCTGAACTACCAGCGCAGCCGTCTCGTGCGATCCTGGACCCATCTCGAACGCCAGCGCGGCGGCTTCGGCTTCATGGGGGGGCCTGGCGAAACCCAGATCGAAGCCGACCGCCGCATGATCGGCGAGCGTATCACGCGCATTGAAAACGAGATCAAGAAGGTCCAAGCGACGCGCCGGTTGCATCGGGCAGGGCGCCAACGCGTGCCTTACCGTGTCGTGGCGCTGGTTGGTTACACGAATGCCGGCAAGTCGACACTGTTCAACCGGCTGACCCGCGCCGATGTCCAGGCTGCCGACATGTTGTTTGCAACGCTGGACCCGACGTTGCGCGCCCTGACATTGCCGCACGGCGGCAAGGCGATGCTGTCGGATACGGTCGGCTTCATCTCCGACCTGCCGACCATGCTGGTGGCCGCGTTTCGCGCCACGCTGGAAGAAGTCATCGAGGCCGACGTTATCCTGCACGTGCGCGATATCTCGCACGAAGATGCTGAGGCCCAACAACACGACGTTGAAGGCGTGTTGCGTCAGCTCGGTATCGACCCGGATAGCGGTCAGCGCATCCTGGAAGTCTGGAATAAGATCGATCGCTTCGACGAAGAAGAACGCGCCAATCTGTCGAATATCGCCGCTCGCAGGCCGGCGGAGCGGCCTTGCTTTCCGGTCTCAGCCGAGACAGGCGAGGGCGTGGAAGCCCTGATCGAGGCCATCGAGCGGCGTCTCGCGGTTACGCGCGTGACCCTTGAACTCTCCATCGACGCATCTGATGGCGCAGGCATCAGCTGGCTGCACCGGAACGCCGAAGTCCTCGACAAGCAGATGCAGGACGGCCGGTTTGCCATGACTGTGCGCGTCGATGAAACCAAGCGCGACATCACAATTGCCAAGTTCGGCGCGGTGCCCAGCACGCACTGAATACGCGTGCGTCGAAAATTATGTCGCTGTTTTCGCCTCGTTCCACAGCGCATCCATTTCGGCCAGCGTCGCCGCTTCCAGCGATGAACCGCGCGCGGCGAGGGTGCGCTCGATATAGGCGAAGCGCCGCTCGAACTTCGCATTGGTGGCGCGCAGGGCCATCTCGGGATCGGCCTTGGCGTGACGCGCGAGATTGACGACCGCAAACAGAAGGTCGCCGGTCTCCTCGGCAATGTGGGAATCATTGCCACTGTCCAGCGCGGCTTCGATTTCGTCAGCTTCCTCGCGGATCTTCGCAAGCACAGCGCGCGGGTCGTTCCAGTCGAAGCCGACAGTGGAGGCGGTGCGTTGCAAGTCCATCGCCCGCGCCAATGCGGGCTGGCTCTTTTTCACGTTGTCCAGCAGGCCGGGCTTGGCGTCGAGAACTTCACCGCGCAGCGCCGCTCGCTCGGCCCTTTCTTCGGCCTTGATGCTGTGCCACAGGCCCTTCACCTCGTCGGGCGTCATGTGTCCGGCTTTCTCGCCGAACACATGGGGATGACGCCGGGTCATTTTCGTCGTGATCGCATTCACAACGTCGCCGAACGCAAATGCGCCTTTCTCCTCTGCCATCCGCGCATGAAACACCACTTGCAGCAGCAGGTCGCCGAGTTCCTCCTTGAGGTCATCGAGATCGTTCCGTGCGATTGCCTCTGCAACCTCATAAGCTTCTTCGATGGTGTAGGGCGCGATGGTCGAGAAGGTCTGCTCCAGATCCCACGGGCAACCGGTTTTGGGCGTGCGCAGCGCCGCCATGATGTCGAGGAGTTTGGATATGTCATGGGAAGGAGGCATGGCGCACCGGGGCATGAAAAGGGCCTGCCCTCTATGCCGCAATGACGGTCTGGAGACAATTGGCGGCCGGGTGTCCGGATGCTAAGTGCAACCTATGACAGAGTTAGGCCAAAACAACGCAGCCTTGGTGCTTTTCTCCGGGGGGCAGGATTCCGCGACGTGCCTGGCATGGGCTCTCGCGCGCTTTACGCGCGTGGAAACAATCGGATTTTCCTACGGCCAGCGCCATGCGGTTGAACTCGATAGCCGGGCGAAACTGATCGACGGTATGATGGCGCTGCGGCCCGAGTGGGCTTCAAAGCTGGGCGAAAACCATACGCTGGATATTCCGACGCTCGGCGACATCTCCGAGACCGCACTAACACGCGATACGGCGATTGAAATGGGCGAGGGGGGCCTGCCCAATACCTTCGTGCCGGGCCGCAATCTGGTGTTCCTGACCTTCGCAGCCGCGCTGGCTTACCGGCGGGGCATCACCCACATTGTCGGCGGGATGTGCGAGACGGATTTCTCCGGCTATCCCGACTGCCGCGACGACACCATCAAGGCGCTGAATGTCGCGCTCAACCTCGGCATGGCGCGTCCGTTCGAACTGCATACGCCGCTGATGTGGCGCGACAAGGCCAACACATGGGCGCTGGCGGAGGAACTCGGCGGCAAGGGGCTGGTCGAACTGATCGTTGAACACTCCCACACCTGCTATCTCGGCGAGCGCGGGGCGCGTCATGACTGGGGCTACGGCTGCGGCGAATGTCCAGCCTGCAGCCTGCGCGCCAAGGGCTGGGCGACTTACGCCGCGCACGCAGTCTCCGAAGTGCGATGACCCAAGCACGGCACCTTCGCGCGGAAGGTTTTGTCTTCCTTGCGGCCTATATCGCTTGCATCCCGGTTGCGAACTGGCTGATCCAGCATGTCGGCACGGTCTGTCCACCGGACGGGCCATGTCTTATCCCGGTGGCGCCGGGTCTGATGGCTCCGAGCGGCGTGCTGATGGCCGGCCTCGCACTGGTACTGCGCGATCTGGTGCAGCGGCGGCTTGGCGTAACATACGGTTTGGCGGCGATCGGAGCGGGGACCGTGCTCTCGGCAGCGCTGGCCCCGGCGCCGCTGGTGATCGCGTCGGCGGTTGCGTTCCTGTTGTCGGAACTCGCCGACTTCGCCGTCTATACGCCACTGCAAAAACGCGGGCTTGTGCTCGCGGTCGCGGCGAGCAGCCTTGTGGGACTGGTGGCGGACTCGCTGCTCTTTCTGTGGCTCGCCTTCGGCAGCCTCGATTTTCTGTCAGGTCAGATCGTCGGTAAAGCCGTGATGGTGCTGCTGACGCTGCCGGCAATCCGCTGGCTGCGCAACAGGGACGAACGCCTCAGCGCCCCTTGAAATCGGCAGGCCGCTTTTCGAGAAATGAGGCAAGGCCTTCACGAAAATCCTGCGTGCGCATCAACGGCAGCAGTTGCAGGAAGACATGGTGGACATGATCGTTGAAGTTCTCCGAGAGTCCGACGCGCATCGTACGCTTGGCCGACTGGACCGCCAGCGGTGCATTTGCGGCGATCTCAGCCGCAAGCGCGCGGGCCCGTGGCATCAGCTCGGAGTCGGGGACGATGTGATTGGTCAAGCCCATCTCAAGGCTTTCCTTTGCCGACAGCGTGCGCCCTGTGAAGATGATTTCGGCGGCTATCGCCCAACCGAGCATGCGCGGCAGAAACCATGTCCCGCCTAACTCAGGCACGATACCGCGCTTGACGAAGGCAGCCGCGAACTTCGCGCTTTCGGCCATGATGCGAATATCGCAGCCCAGCGCCGTATCCATGCCGTAACCGGCCGCGACGCCATTGAGCGCGCAGATCGTCGGCTTCTCCATGTTGAATAAAATCGTCGGAGGCGCTGTTTTGAGGTCGAGGGTCGTTCGCGCGCCATCGGCATCGTTCTGCGAGCCAATTCCGGTGCCGCTCAGCTGCCTTGCGCGCTGTCTCGCGGCCGCATAGGCTCGACCAACGCGCACGGGGAAAAGCGAGATGATGAAGCTCAAGCCGAACTGCGAATGTTGCGATAAGGATTTGCCGCCGGAGAGCACCGAGGCAGTAATCTGCACATTTGAGTGCACGTTCTGCGTAACCTGCGCCGACACAGTATTTGGTAGTGTATGCCCGAACTGCGGTGGAAATTTCGTGCCACGCCCGATCAGGCCTGCAGCGATGTTGCGGAAATATCCGGCTTCGACCGAGCGGCATTTGCGCGCACAACCGTGTATCGCGAAAGCGAGCTGATATCTTCCATCAGTCCTTGCGATTGTCCGAGCGCGGATGCTGCTGCCGCCACTCGCGCGGCGGCGTGAACGATCCTGCCCACAGTCCACGCTTCGCGGATTTCGCCTCGTCCTGCTGCGCGCCGTAGACATTCTCGAAACCTGATGTCACGGCCCAACCTTGCTGAACCATCCACCCGTTGATATCGGTGCCGTCGGGAAGCGTACAGGTGGCTAGTGACCGCCCGTATTTGTCGATCGACTTTGGTTGAC
>CDFE01042721.1:0-14387 GCA_000826465.1 Acanthamoeba mauritaniensis | reverse complement strand
GGTCGCGGCCGCGAACGCGGTTTCGCAACTGCGCCGAGGCTTGCCGTCCGCAGGGCCAGTCGCGGCCTTGCGCGTCCAGACACATCTGATCGAGTTCAGGTGCATCGATGTCGACGAGGCGAATTCGTGTTCCAGAAATTGTCAGCGTATCACCGTCGGCAACAAACGCATTGCCGGAAACCGGCGCGTCCGGCGTCCGCATCCAGCGCTCGACCGCATAGACGCCAAGCGAGCCTATCAGGACGATCACCATCACGGTCCAGCGCTTGGTATCAGAGCTGAGTTGTGCCGGTCCGTGTTGCTGCCGCCGCTGTGGCTTTTGAGGAATCATGCGCGAATGCCAACCTGGGTTTGTGTGAAGTTTTTGTGTCGCGCAGTCACGCAATTGCGATTCATCACCTGAATTATCAACCTGCGCGCTCAGGGTTCAAGCCAATCTTGCCAATGGCTGCACACTGCGTGCTAACTGCCGATCACTGTTGATTTTAAACATCAGATCGTCCGGCGCAGCGCATGCAAAAGAGTCCTTCATGGTGGATGTCCGGCATCCTGTACCAGATATATCCGCGTTCGTTTCAGGATTCGGACGGCGATGGCGTAGGCGATCTTCGCGGCGTCATTCAGCGGTTGCCCTATCTGGTTGAGCTTGGTGCGGATGCGCTGTGGCTATCACCTATCTTTCCATCGCCTATGGAAGATTTCGGCTACGACATCTCGGACTATACCGGGATCGATCCACTGTTCGGCACGCTTGATGATTTCGACGCGCTCGTTGTGGCCACGCACGAGCACGGGTTACATCGTTGCCGAACTTCGGGAGGTGATCGAGAAATTCGACGATCGCGTCCTGATCGGCGAGATCTATCTGCCGCTGGAGAAGCTCGCCGCTTATTATGGCCGCGACCTTGCCGGCGCGCACTTACCATTTAACTTTGCGCTGATCTCGACGCCGTGGAGCGCGCGTGCCGTCGCCAAGCTGATCGATAACTATGAAGCTGCGCTGCCGCCCGGAGCATGGCCCAACTGGGTGCTTGGCAATCACGACCGCCAGCGCATCGCCAGCCGCGTCGGCATCGATCAGGCCCGCGTCGCGGCGATGCTACTGTTGACGCTCCGAGGAACGCCCACGCTGTATTACGGCGACGAGATCGGCATGTCGCAGACCGACATTCGGCCGGATCAGGTGAGGGACCCGTGGGAGAAAAATCTGCCCGGACTTGGTCTCGGCCGTGACGGCTGCCGGACGCCGATGCAATGGGATTCGACGCAGCAGGCCGGTTTCAGTGCCGCCGAACCTTGGCTGCCGCTGAGTCGGAATTTTGCCTCGGAGAATGTCGCCACAGAGTATCTGGATCCGACATCAATGCTCAGCCTGTACCGGGCGCTGATCGCGTTACGCCGCGCGCGGCCCGAGCTTGCGCTCGGCGCGTACAAGCCTGTGCGTGCCGATGTTGATATCCTGATGTTTGAGCGCAAGCATCAAGGCCAGCGGGTGCTCGTGGCTCTGAACTTTGGACGAGAACCAGTATCGTTCGAAACAAACAGCTTGCGCGGCCAGATCCTGCTGTCGACCTTCATGGACCGCCAGGGCGATGACATGGACGGCAGGCTCGCTCTACGGGGCTCTGAAGGGCTCGTTATGACCCTTTGAGTTTAGGCCGCAACGGCCGCAATGATCAGATTCGCATAAGGTATATTATGGAATATTTTATATCAAAGCGATTTCAGATGGATACGCCCAATAGCCAATAAAATGATCAATATTTTCGAGGCTTGTCCGTTGGATCGGCTGCTCCGCTCCGGTCCCCGGTGCTGCTTATACTTTCCCTATGAGATCGGCCCTTCGTTGCGCTCGAATTCATACGCTCCTCGATCAGATATTAGCGGCGTGATTGCGCAAGGCCGACCGATTCCGATCACGGATGGCCTTGCACAATCCGTAACAGCAACGTCATTCGAGGCATCCTTCCATGGCTATTGGCGCTGCTGCGGTACGCGATCACGCTGGACAATGAGGACCGGCTTGTAGCGCTGGCTGCGGCCTCCGAGATCGACAAATCAGGTCCACGGCGGCCCCGGTGACTTCCGGTTCTTTCATCGTACCAGCGCCGAGTTTTGCGAAGCGGTGGCGAACCCCGGTCGCGGCACGACGGACGTCTTGCGCTGTCATCTGCACCGGATAAGCGACGAGCGCATGAAACGAGCCTTCGCCGCGGCTCTGGATCTTCAAACCATCGCCGATCCTGCACCGGGAG
The DNA here is from genome assembly GCA_000826465.1 of Acanthamoeba mauritaniensis. Taxonomy (NCBI): domain Eukaryota; phylum Discosea; order Longamoebia; family Acanthamoebidae; genus Acanthamoeba; species Acanthamoeba mauritaniensis. The sequence goes on along the minus strand of CDFE01042721.1, from coordinate 12,132 downwards.
CGCTGCGGAGACTGGAACGTTACGATTTGTGGAGAGGGTTGAAGCCCAGTCGCGCAGCAAAGAATTTGCTAAAATAACATATAATTCAAATACTTATCGATTTTTATCGATATCAAACATTAGATGGCTAAAGTGATCTCTAAGAAACTCGCAGCCTCATCAGCGTAGACTCCGATCCGTGCGCCGCCCTCCGCAAGCGGACGCGGCGCGATCATTGACCGGAAATGTCGCCGCTGTAGAACCTGATGCAAATGCCCGCCAGCCTTGCGAGTTTGAGAACGGCAGTAACCGGGAGGTCCGAACCATGAGCAGCCAAGGTCAATACAGCATCGGTCTGGACAAGAACGCAGCCAACTACGTCCCGCTGTCGCCACTCAGCTTCCTGGTCCGCAGCGCCAGCGTGTATCCCGACCACACCAGCGCGGTCTATGAAGGCCGCAGCTTCACCTGGGCGCAGACCTATGAGCGCTGCAAGCGCTTCGCGTCGTTCCTCGCCAGGCGCGGCATTCAGCGCGGCGACACCGTCGCAGCGATGTTGCCGAACATTCCGGCCATGAACGAGGTCCATTTCGCAGTGCCTATGGCTGGCGGCGTGCTCAATGCGCTCAACATCCGGCTGGATGCAGCCTCGATCGCGTTCCAGCTAGACCACGGCGGCGCCAGGATCATTCTGGTCGATCCTGAATTCACCGGTGTGATCTCGGATGCGCTGGGCCTGATGAAAGGCCCAAAGCCGTTGGTGATTGATGTGGACGATGCAGCCTTCGTCGGCGGCAAGCGCATTGGCGAACTCGAGTACGAGGCGGCCGTCGCGTCCGGCGATCCTGAGTTTGCGTGGCTGCAGCCGCAGGACGAATGGGACGCGATTGCGCTGGGCTACACTTCCGGCACCACAGGCAATCCCAAGGGCGTCGTGACGCATTATCGCGGCGCGTATCTGAACGCGGTCAGCAACATCCTCGCGGGCGGTCTCGGCGCCCATCCGATCTATCTCTGGACGCTGCCGATGTTCCATTGCAACGGCTGGTGCTTCCCATGGACCATCGCTGCGTCGGCCGGGATCAATGTCTGCCTGCGCAAGGTCGATCCTGCCAAGATCTTCGAGCTGATCAAGGCCCACGGCGTGACTCACATGTGCGGCGCGCCGATTGTGTTCAATACGCTGATTAACGCGCCCGGCGCCCCCAAGGGCAAGTCCACAAAGCCGGTCGTTGGATTGATCGCAGGCGCCGCACCGCCCGTGGCCGTGCTCGAGGGCGCGGAAAACATCGGGATCAAACTGACCCATGTCTACGGCCTGACCGAGGTCTATGGCCCCGCTTCAGTGTGCGCCGAACAACCCGGCTGGGATGACCTGCCGGCGGACCAGCGCGCGCAGCTCAAGCGCCGTCAGGGCGTGCCCTATCCGCTCCAGGAAGCCGTCACCGTGCTCGATCCCGACACCATGCATCCGGTGCCGCGCGACGGCGAAACCATCGGCGAAGTCATGTTCCGCGGTAACATCGTCATGAAGGGTTACCTGAAGAACGAAAAGGCGACCAAGGAAGCGTTCGAAGGCGGCTGGTTTCACACCGGCGATCTCGGTGTGCTCGATGAGTTCGGTTACGTCATCATCAAGGACCGGTCCAAGGACATCATCATTTCAGGCGGCGAGAACATTTCCTCGGTCGAGGTCGAAGACGTTTTGTACAAGCACCCGGCAATTCTCTTTGCCGCCGTGGTTGCCAAGCCAGATCCCAAATGGGGCGAGGTGCCCTGCGCCTTCGTCGAACTGAAGGAAGGCGCGACCGCGACTGAGGCTGAAATCCTGGCTTATTGCAAAAGCGTATTGCCGGGATTCAAGTCGCCGAAGTCCGTGGTGTTCGGCGCGATTCCGAAAACATCGACCGGCAAGATCCAGAAGTTCATGCTGCGCGATCAGGCGAATTCCGCAAAAGCGATCTCCGCCTGACGTTCACGCGTCTATCGTCAGCCGCATCCCGTCGTAACCAACCTCGATACCGGGGGGCAATTTCGCCTGCAGCACGTCGTAGTCGAGGTCGGAATGCAGATTCGTCAGGACCGCGCGGCGCGGCTTGAACTTCGATATCCATGACAGCGCATCGTCGAGGCTGAAATGGCTCGGATGCGGCGCATAGCGCAGCGCGTCGATGATCCAGAGATCGAGATCTTCCAGCGCGTGAAAGCTTTCGGAAGGAATGTCGTGAAGGTCCGGCGTATAAGCAGCGTCGCCGATGCGGTAGCCGAGCGCCGGAATACTGCCATGCTGAACCAGAAACGCGGTCAGGGCGAGGGAACCGCCCTTCCCCTTGATGCTCTCGGTTTCACCTGCCTCGATCGATCGCTTTTCGAGAATCGCCGGATAGTCGCTGCCTGGCGCTTGCTCGAAGCAGTATGAGAAGCGCAGCAGGATGTCCTTGCCGGTCGATTTGTTAAGATAAACCGGAATCCGCTTGCGCTGATGCAGCACCACGGAGCGAAGATCGTCGATGCCGTGGGTCTGGTCGGCGTGCTCGTGGGTCAGGAACGTCGCTTCAAGATGATCCACGTTTGCATCGATCAATTGCTCGCGCAGGTCCGGCGACGTGTCGATCAGCACACGCGTGATGCCATTCGCACCCGCCCTCTCCACCAGCAGTGAACAGCGGCGGCGGCGGTTCTTCGGATTGTTGGGATCGCAGGCGCCCCACCCCAGCGCCGGACGCGGCACACCGGCGGACGATCCGGAACCGAGAATGGTCAAGGTCACCGTCATGCAGCTTTTGCGTCCGGGCGCGGCACCTTGTCGAACAGCCGGAAGAAGTTTTCCGTGGTCTGCTGCGCGATCTCGTCGAGCGAAACGCCGCGCGTCTCCGCGAGCACCCTCGCGGTCTCGACCACGAAGGACGGTTCGTTGCGCTTGCCGCGGAATTTCCCCGGTGCGAGATACGGCGCGTCGGTCTCGACCATGATGCGGTCCGCAGGCAGCTCGGCTGCGATATCACGGATTGCCTGCGAATTCTTGAATGTCAGGATGCCGGTGAAGGAGACCGACAATCCCAGCGCGACAGCTTTCATCGCAAGATCTCGACCGCCGGTATAGCAATGCAGCACAGCCTTGAACGGCCCCTTTGCGATCTCGTCCTCGAGAATACGGCCACAGGCCTCATCAGCTTCACGCGTATGAATCACCAATGGCAGACCGGTTGCCCTTGCCGCCGCGATGTGTGCCCGAAAGCCCCGCTCCTGCGCCTCCGGCGATCCGTCCTTATAGAAATTATCAAGCCCCGCCTCGCCCAGCGCCACGACTTTCGGATGCTTCGTCAACGCAATTAGTTCATCCGAGGTGATACCGTCCTCCTCATCGGCATTGTGAGGGTGGGTACCAACCGAGCAATAGACGTTCGGAAACCGCGCGGTGATCGCCAGCAGCGATTCAATCCGGCGCACGCGTGTCGAGATCGTGACAATGCGCCCGACTCCGGCTGCCTCGGCGCGCGCGACAATGGCGTCGAGATCGTTGGCGAAGTCAGGGAAATCGAGATGACAGTGACTATCGACAAGCATCAGGCTTAACTCGGCGAATCTTCTTTAGGTTCGACGTAACGCGGAAAAATCGGTGCGGGCGGCGGCAATTGCGCGCCACCCTTGATCCGCGTGCCGAGTGCCGCGAAGTCCCGCGCGTCCGGCGCAATCCCGAGAATATCGAGCAGCTTGGCGCATGCATCCGGCATCGCGGGCTGAGCGAGGATTGCAATCTGCCGCACAACCTCAGCGGTAACATACAGCACGGTCTGCTGGCGCGCAGGATCGGTCTTGGCGAGTGCCCATGGCGCCTCACCCGCGAAATAGCGATTGGCCTCGGCCACCACGGCCCAGATCGCATTGAGCGCGTGATGAATCTGCTGCGTGCTCATGGCGGTGCGCGCCTGTTCGAGCATGCCGTCTGCCATGGCGAGAATGGCCTTGTCGTTGTCACTGAACGCGCCGGGCTCCGGCAGTACACCTTGGTACTGCTTACCGATCATCGACAGCGAGCGCTGCGCCAGATTGCCAAGGTCGTTGGCGAGATCCGCGTTGGTGCGCGCAACGATGGCTTCGTGGTTGTAGTTGCCGTCCTGACCGAACGGCACCTCGCGCAGGAAGAAGTAGCGGAGCTGATCGACGCCGTACGCATCCGCAAGACTGAACGGGTCGACCACGTTACCGACCGACTTCGACATTTTCTCGCCGCGATTGAACAGGAAGCCGTGCGCAAAGACGCGTTTCTGCACGGGAATGCCCGCCGACATCAGAAATGCCGGCCAGTACACCGCATGAAAGCGAATGATGTCCTTGCCGATGATGTGGACATCGGCCGGCCAATAATGCCAGTTCGCGTCGCCCTCGTCCGGAAAACCGACGCCGGTGATGTAGTTGGTCAGGGCATCGACCCAGACATACATCACGTGTCCTTCGTCGTCCGGCACCTTCACGCCCCAATCGAACGTGGTGCGCGAGATCGAGAGATCCTTAAGCCCGCTTTTGACGAAGCTGATGACTTCGTTCTTGCGGGAGTCCGGACCGATGAAGTCCGGCTGATTCTCATACAGCGCGAGCAACTTATCCTCATAGGCGGAGAGCCTGAAGAAATAGCTCTTCTCCTCGACCCACTCGACCGGCGTGCCTTGCGGGCCGCGGCGCACCTGGTCTTCGCCGACAACGGTTTCGTCTTCGGCGTAATAGGCTTCGTCACGCACGGAGTACCAGCCAGCGTAGCTGTCGAGATATATGTCGTCGTTCACCAGCATCCGTTTCCAGATTTCCTGTGACGACTTGTGATGCACGGACTCCGAGGTGCGAATGAACCGGTCGTAGGAAATGTTCAGGCGCTGATCCATCTCCTTGAATCGCTCGGCGTTGCGCGTCGCCAGATCCATCGGCGTCATGTTTTCCTTCTGCGCCGTCTGGATCATCTTCTGGCCGTGCTCGTCGGTGCCGGTCAGGAAAAACACGTCCTTGCCGTCGAGACGCTGAAAGCGTGCGAGCGCATCGGTTGCAATCGCTTCATAGGCGTGGCCGATGTGTGGCGCACCGTTCGGGTAAGCGATCGCGGTCGTGATGTAGAATGAATTCTTGGAGCGCGCGCTTGCGACACTCTGCGGAACCGCCGTTGCTTTCGGCTTCGCAGGTTTTGCCGGTGCCTTCGTTGTCACGGGCTTGGCAGGTTTCGCCGCCTTTACGGCGACTTTCGCGGAACGCTTCTTCGTAGTTGACGTTTGGGCGGGTTTCTTGGCGCCGGCCTTTTTGACTGCGACCTTCTTGCCGGAGCGTTTTGCTGCTGCTTTCTTCGCAACTTTCTTGGCCGTTTTTTTGACGGCTTTCTTTGCAGTTTTCTTGACAGCTTTTTTTGCTGTCTTTTTGGCAGCTGCCTTGCGTCCCTTCTTTTTCGGGGAAACCGTCGCGCGCCGGGGCGCTGCCTTGCGAGCCGCTTTGCTTGCTTTCCTTTTCTTCTTCGCGGCGGTTTTCTTGGCTTTGGCCATAACGCTTCCTTAGAATTTCAAACGGCGCCGACGTGCGCGCGATCACTCAAACGGGGTGCTGCTAAACCGCTGCGATTGTCCAGCTAGCGAGCCTGCGGGCGGGCCGCTGTGGCTTCGGCGAGCATTCCAAATACTGAGAAAACCAACGGTTTTCGCTCCAGATTGAAGCTTTCCGTGTCGCGCGCGGCACTGTTGATCTTTTCCCATACCTCGGCAAGCCGTGCAAGGCGCGGCAGGTTTGCGCCGGCATCAGGCGCGTGCAGATGCCCGGTCAGCCAGCGGTCGACGGTGTCGATAAAGGCCTTCAACCCGACTCGGTCGTTCAGCGGAAGCGCATCGCCGAGGGCATGAAGCGCACGTTGATCGAGTTGCGGCAGGCGGTTGAGGAGTTCAAGCGTACGCTGATGAAGCCCGAGCGATTGCCCGCCAAGCAGCGTCAGCGCCCGCGCCACGCTTCCCTCCGCCGCTTCAGCTGCCTCAGCCAGCGCCGGATCGCGGCGAGTCAACCCGCCTGCCTCAGCCGCGGCCTGAATGACCTCATCCGTCTCTAGCGGCCGCAATGGCAGCTTCCGGCACCGCGACTGAATGGTGGCGAGTACGCGCGCCGGTGCGTGACTGATCAGCAGGAACAGCGAGCGTGCTGGCGGCTCTTCGAGGATCTTGAGTAGCGCGTTGGAGGCGTTGGCGTTGAGTTCATCCACGGTATCGACCACGCACACGCGCCAGCCGCCGACGGATGCGGCGGTCGAACCGAAAAATCCGATGGTCTCTCGCGACTCGTCCACTGTGATGACGGTCCGCATCGTGCCCTTCTCGTTGGCTGTGCGCTCCAGCGTCAGCAAACCGCCGTGGCTTCCGTTGGCGACCTGTCGCGCCACTGGATGATCCTGATCGACATAAAGGCTGTCGGCATTTTGTACGGCTTGCGCAGCAGGGTCGGAATGGGCGAGCACAAACCGCGCCATGCGATAGGCCAGAGTTGCCTTGCCGACACCCTGCGCGCCGCCGATCAGCCACGCATGCGGAATGCGTCCGCTGCGATAGGCCGCCAGCAACGTCTGCTCGGCGTCGCGATGCCCGAACAGCCCGGTTGTTTCACGCGGCGCGGGGATCGCAGTCTCTGGTTCGGATGACCGCGCGCTCATGCCTTGGTGGTCTCGCGAGCGATAGCCACGGTGAACAGATGATCGCGCAAGGCCTTCCACACCCGCTCCGCGACAGTCTTGGCATCGGCATCGGCATCCACCAATGCGCAGCGCTGGGGATCGCCTTCGGCTATCTTGCGATAGGCGTTGCGCAGTTTCTCGTGAAAGCTGACGCCCTCGCCTTCGAAGCGATCGGGCACCGCCGATCCGCGCCGCTTGAGCGCACGCTCCATGCCAATCGTGACCGGCACGTCCAGAATGATCGTGAGGTCGGGTTTGAGATTGCCGATGGTGACGCGCTCCATTGCTCGGATCAGTTTCGGATCGACCTTCCCAAGTTCGCCCTGATAGACCCGCGTCGAATCCGTGAAGCGGTCACACAGCACCCATGTTCCCTGCGCCAGCGCCGGCTCAATCACCTGACTGACGTGGTCGTCGCGCGCAGCGGCGAACAGCAGGGACTCCGTCTCAGGACCGAACGCTTTTGCCATGCCCGAGAGCAACAGATGCCGGATGATTTCCGCTCCCGCCGATCCGCCGGGCTCGCGCGTCGTAATCGTCCGCAGCTTGGCGGCGTTGAGCCGGTCCGCCAGCAACTGGATCTGAGTTGATTTGCCGGAGCCTTCGCCGCCTTCAAAGGTAATGAAGCGCCCGCGCGGCGGCTGTTTCGGTTTGACGGCGTCAGCCATGTTACAGTTTCTCCGCGCCGGCGCGGAACAGGCCGATGACCAACTCGCTGGCGCCGTCGATCGCGCGGCGGGTCGTTGAACCTGTCGCGACCGGCTCTGCGGCAACCAGAGGAGCCTCCATCGCGATGTTGCTGCCGCGCCAGACCTTCAAGACGCCAATCCGCTGGCCGGGCTGGACCGGCGCACGCACCGGCCCCGTATAAACGATACGCGCAACCAGCTTGTCGGTGCCGTTTCGCTGCACCATGACCTTGATCGGTTCGGGGCTCGCGAGTTTGACGGAGCGGCTATCGCCGCCGAAAACCTTGGCGTAACCGACGGCCTGATCCGCGGCGAACAGCGTTCGCGCCTCGAAGTTGCGGAACCCCCATTCGAGCAGTTTCTTCGCTTCTGCCGCGCGGTCGTCGGAATCCTCAAGACCGTTGACGACCACGATCAGCCGCAGACCGTTTTGCACGGCAGAGCCGACCATGCCGTAGCCGCCTTCCTTGGTGTAGCCGGTCTTCATGCCGTCGGCGCCTTCAAGCATCGTCAGCAGCGGGTTGCGGTTCTGCTGGCGGATCTTGTTCCAGGTGAATTCACGCTCGCCGAACAGTTTGTAATTGTCCGGATACGTCAGGACGATGTGGCGCGCGAGCATTGCCAGTTCGCGCACGGTCATCTTGTTGCCGGGGTCCGGCAGGCCGGTGGAATTCGCAAAGGTCGATTTCGTCAGCCCGAGTTCACGCGCGCGTTTGGTCATCCGCTCAGCGAAGGCGGCCTCAGTGTTCGACAGACCCTCGGCCAGCGCCATGCAGGAATCGTTGCCGCTCTGGATCACCGCGCCGCGAAGCAGATCGTCGACGCTGACACGGCTGTTGATTGCCGCGAACATGGTCGAGCCACCGGACGGCGCACCGCCCTTGCGCCAGGTGTTCTCGCTGATCCTGAATTCATCGGTGGGCTTGATCTCGCCCTTCTTGAGCGCATTGAAAACCACCTCGGCGGTCATCAGCTTCATCATGCTGGACGGCGCGCGCAAGTCGTCGGCATTCTTCTCGAACAGGATGCTGCCGGATTTCGCTTCGATCAGGATCGCGGTCGGCGCATCAACCTCGTATCCATCCTCCTTCTTGGCACCCTGCACGCTATTGTTGGCGGCATAGGCCATGCCGCCCAGCGCAACACCGGCCGTCAGGACGACAGCCACCAGCGGCCAGAACCGCCCAGTCCGGCGTCCGCGAATCCGGGATGTTGTGAGAATGGCTGCCATGTCGAGATTCCTGAGGATCGCCTTGTAACAGTTGGGCTGGTACCAAACAACGTGCGGCTGGCCGTCGCGGCTATGCCTGCGGCCCTCAAATCCTGAAAAGAGGCAGAAAGTCGATGTCGTCATCGCGGATGATCTCAGCCAACGGGATTGAGATTTTTGTCACTGAACAGGGCTCCGGGCCGCTGGTGCTGCTCTGCCATGGCTGGCCCGAACTGTCGCATTCGTGGCGGCACCAGCTGCCGGCCATCGCCGCAGCAGGTTTCCATGTCGTCGCGCCAGACATGCGCGGCTTCGGTCGGACCTCGGCACCAAAGAACATCGAGGCCTACTCAATCTTCGATCTGGTCGGCGACATGGTCGCGCTGGTCGCGGCGCTGGGCGAAACCAGGGCGATCATCATCGGCCATGATTGGGGCGCGCCGGTCGCCTGGCATGCCGCCCTGTTCAGACCTGATATCTTCACCGCCGTCGGCGGCCTGAGCGTTCCGCCACCCTGGCGGGGACGTGAGCGGCCGCTCGATACGCTGGCGAAGAGCGGCGTCAACAACTTCTACTGGCAGTACTTCCAGAAGCCGGGTGTGGCGGAAGCCGAGTTCGAGCGCGATGTCGGCTTCACGATGCGCGCTGTCACCTTCGGCGTCGACTCGTCCCTGTTCCTGAAAGACGGACAAGGTTTTCTGGGCGATCCGGCGAAGGTGCGCTCCCGCCCAGCCTGGGTCAGCGAGCAGGACCTGGCGCATGTGGTTGAGACCTACACGCGCACCGGCTTTCGCGGTGGCCTGAACTGGTATCGCAACATCGACCGGAACTGGGAGCTGACCGCTCCGTGGCACGGCGCGAAAATCCATCAGCCCTCGATCTTCATCGCGGGGGCAAATGACTCTGTCGTCACCGGCATTATCGGTGGAAAGCGTGTCACTGAAATGGACCGCGTGCTGCCCAACCTCCGGCGCAAGCTATTGATCGAAGGCGCGGGTCACTGGATCCAGCAGGAGCGCCCCGACGAGGTCAACGCGGCGCTGGTGGAATTCCTGAACAGTGTGCGGGATTGATCGGCGACGCGGCGACGAAACTCAGTAGAGGCCGCGGCCTGACATCAGGTTGACGTTGCTGTTGCGCGGAGCCGACGCAAAGGAAGCGACGGGCTTTTGCGCAGCGGATGTATCCTCCGCCACCTCATCAATCTCCGTCTGGATGGTCCGCTCGATGCGCCGTCCTCGCTGCGCTCGGGACGCCGAGACTTCGGAAGCGCCAGCGGCCGCAACGTCTTCCCTGGTATGACCGAGGCTATACGGACGCCCTGCCGGCATCGGAACGTCTCCACGAACCACGCCCCGTGTTGGCGGGATTTCCGGGATAAAGGCGTTCGCGGAGGCCACCCTCACGCTGGAAGGCGCCGGGGCCGGTTGCCCGGTCCGCAGCGTCGCTATCAGCTGCCGGTCGTCCGATCCCTCAAGCGGCGCGCGCCCGACATACTCGACGCGAACACGTCCAATGCCATTTTCACGGAATTCCAAGAGCTTGGCCGCGGTATTTGAGACGTCGATCAAACGATTGCCGTGATACGGGCCACGATCGTTCACGCGCACGATCACCGATTTCCCGTTGGCGACATTGGTCACGCGCGCGTAACTCGGCAGCGGCAATGTCGGATGGGCTGCGGTGAGCGACGTCATGTCGAACACTTCGCCGTTGGCCGTCAGGCGGCCATGGAAGGCATCGCCATACCAGGAGGCCATCCCTTCGGCACGATAGTTGGGATCCTCTTCCGGCACGTAGGTCTTACCGGCAACGACATAGGGTTTGCCGACGCGATAGGTGCCACCGCCCTTGGGAACGGCTTCGCCGAAATCGACCACCCGAGGGCTGCTCGACACGCCGTATTTCGGATCGACGCGGCTGGAGAGCTTGTTCGACGCGCCGCAATTGGCGAGCAGCAGGCACGCCGCTCCTGCAGCTGCGACTCGCAGGGCCGCCTTGCCCGTTTCCCTGACGCAAATCCCCATAGAACCCCAATAGCACTTTTCGCGCCGTCTTGCCTACCGGGCATCGCCAGGCCGGACGCTCGCACTTCATACGGTGATTACCTTAACCCATTGCTTCCGTGCCCGAAACGGCCCGATGCGCGAGGTGGTAAACCAGAGATTGATTTTCCGGAGATTGCCGCCTCCCCTTGTACCGGCAATCCTTGTGGGCAGCCGGTGGTTTCCAGCGTCGGAATATGCCGAAGCATCAATCAACGGCTCCGGTCTCCTGATGGTCACGACAGTTGCACTGATCCGTCGGGCCGCGGGGCGATAGTGGGAATATCTGCTGATCCAAGCTGGGGCCGCACTGCCCTGATCGCCGCAGACAGGCGCACCCCTGCAAAGCTTCCTATGTGAGATAGTTCACAGACACGCTTTCCTGACCGGTGCTTAAGTCCGGGAATGGAAAAATGGGTCAACAGTCGTTGTCCCCACTGCGGGACTAAGATGGCAATCGCTCTCAGGAGCGGGACAACACGGTTGCTTTGCCCGAATTGCGATGCGGATCATCCGTTCAAGTCACCCAAAATCTACACGCTCATCAAAGCGGTGCAGTCGCTAAAGGACAGCGGCAGCAGATCCTGACTGTAGCCGGAAACTGGCGGGAGCAAAGCCAGGCGCTGTAGAATTCATAGAAAATACAAAGCCTTATGGGATTCAAATGGCGGAAGGGGTGGGACATTCCGCCACTAACGCCGACAACCTCTAAAAAGCCCCGCAAAACGTCGCTTTTGCCGCGTGTCGCCCGAGGTTTGCGTATCTCAGCGGATACAAACATCGGAGCCACCTGACGGTCAAGGCAGCATCGCGCCGGTGATCAACCGTCTCCTTCGAACCCAACGATGGAGACCGACCATGCAAGCCTTTCCCCTCTGGACAGTGATCCTGCGCCTCTGCGGCTCGGCCGCCCCGGCGCCGGCTGCCGCACCGCCCCAGGGCCACAACCACAACCAGGCCGCGCCGCCGGCTCCTCAGCCGCCCCGGCTGCGGCTGTCGCGGGTCACGGGCCCGCGCGCGGCGCTGACGGTCATCGCCGACGCAGCGGGACAGGTGTCGGGCACTCCGCGCCAGCCCCGCGACCCCGTGGACCTTGAGGTCGCCTGGATGCAGCTCGGCGACCCCGTGGCGGATTTCGTCAAGGCCCGGATTGCGCTCGGCGAGGCCGTTCCGCGCCTCTTGGAAAGCGACGACGAGAACGCCAAGCTGGACCAGCTAGCTATCCGGGCGCGGCGGTCGCCCAAGACCTACGTCCGGGCGATCTGGCGGGAAGCGCCGATCGGCGCGTCGCTCCAGGCATCCACGTTCCTCGCGGACCGCGTGCAGCGACTGTTCCGGGGCGCCATCCCGGCGCCGGTGCGCACCCCCGGCCCTGCCGGGGAAAGCGAGTGGCATGTCGTGGACAGCATGGGCCGGCCGGTGATCTGCCGAGTGATCAAGCATGAGGGACGCCTGGAAATCCTCGATGGTCGTGGTGGCGGATTCTTGCATGAGGACACGTTGCGTCTGTCCTGCTGGCGA